>WJFA01001593.1:0-20347 GCA_009870155.1 Pseudobourletiella spinata | reverse complement strand
CACACACACACACACACACACACACACACACACACACACACACACACACACACACACACACACACACACACACACACACACACACACACACACACACATGTTTCAATCTCATTATTATACCCACAAAGGGACACCCCGTTTGTGGAAATCATGGTGATCATTATGAGGAGCAGTACAGTGAGGTGAATTCGCGGTTGGTAATGCTTGACCATTTGGATGTAAACCTCGCATATAATTCCCTACATGTTCTGTGGGGAGCAGCAGAGACTTTTTCGCAACTGACTCCTCCGTGTTACGGGCATATAGGAGTGGTTGGTTGGTTGGCTGGTTGGCTTCAGTTTATGGACGATCACTGGTCGTTGTTGTTGTTGCTGTTGTTATTATTATTATTATTATCATTATTATTATGACTAATAATTTTCAACCGTCTGCTCATTTGCCAACTTCCCTAACCCTCCGTTTCATCTCTCTCTCTCTCTCTCTTTCTCTCCGTGTTGCTGGTGCTACCACAGTTGGTATGTGAGGAGGAGTATACTAAAAAGTACAGTGGAAGATATTGCATATGTAGTAGTAATCTCTGTGAGCCATTCCATTATCGCTTGCTTGCCGTGCTGCTGGGTGCTTGAGAAGGGGAACATTTATTTGACGTGTATGCGCGGCTCTGGTTGATCAAGATTAGCCTCGCTTGGGCGAGTAGCACCTTGGGAAGAAGGGAATGAGATGAGGATGAAAATTATCTCTAATGGTTCTAGTTTGTGAAAAAAAACGCTCCGTCCTGTTCTTCTTATATTTTGTATGTATATCCGTACGTCTCACCACCCCGCTCGTTCGTAGGCTTTTCGAGGGGACCATTAATCGTCGTTATAATCAAGTCTGTATTGTTGAGGTCCTCGTTAATATCCCTCTTTAAAGTTGTGTGTGTGTGTGTGTGATCATATGTGGAGCGCTGTTGTAGAGATGGAGAAAATCCTAAAGTTGGCGCCCGTCGTAATTTAAACACACTACTGCCACTACTCTGTACAGACTTGTGAGCCAGTGACAACGGCCGTGGAATGATTAAACCTAGTATAATTAGCTCCGTTTATCATCTCTTGCTCACAGTAACGTTCATCATCATGCTCCTCGGTGCTTTTACTCCTGTGCCTGCGTGAGTCAGAGAAGGGAAAGTTATTGTTATGAGGCGGCGGAATTGGAGGAAATATGGTGGGGGTAGTTCCGTGCTCTCTCGTGCCATCATTGGCCAACTAATATAAGTTCAGCATAAGGGCGGCCGACGAACTGGGCTGGAGATGTGGAGGGCGGAAGCCGCTGTACTGTGAGTGATCCTGTAAAACTTCCTCTCACCCGAGTGGCTAGGGTGGTGCTGGGACTATGGCCGAAATTGGGCCCACGTCCACCGAATCCTGCGTGTGTGGGTGTGTGTGGATGGATGGATGTCGGGCGGCGAATGGCGTTGAAATTGGCGTTTTCCTTTGTGGAAATTGTAACGGTATTGGTTGGACATTAGTTCCAATGTTGTTAATACTAATGGTCACCATTACTGCCCGTCTGTCTGATGCTATAAGAGAATGTAGCGTGCGTACTTGCCCAAGTAAAAGCAAGTAGCATTCCTCCGCGGCATGATGTGTGATGGGATGAGATGGCGGCCGAGGTTTTTTTGTCACGGTGGGATGCATAATAATAATAATAATAATAATAACAACAATATGGTCCCATTGCGCGCTTGAAGGGGCCGCCAATAGGGCTCTTCGTCTCCGTGTCGTTGAGATTATATAGTCACTGGATTTGTTTTTGTATTCACTCCGTCAGTAATTCGACCGCATCACTGAGTACGTTACGTACACGGTATAACATATGAAGGGAGTGAGTCCAATGCGTTTGTTGCTACGCGTCAACTTCCATATAGTTTGTCATCATCAGCCAGTCTCATTGTAGTTTGAGAAATGGGCTCGAAGCCGGAGATGATGATGATTATGATGATGATGATGACCATGGAAGATGTTTCGTCTCGTCCATATATATGATTCTATATATATATATAGCGGCACCCAGGCGAGGGGTCATTAAGTGATCAAATATTGTATGTGCTGGGGACGGGACTATCAATGTGTGGAGATGGTATGGTAAAGATTGTAGTAAATTAGAGGAGATTCCTTTTGAGTGCCAAGGAAAAATTAGGGGCGATGGAAAGTGTATACATACTCTAACCTTCATTTTCAGCCTGTGACGGGGAACAGTGTTGTAAGCAGTGTAACTTGTCAGTGTTGTTTTACAAAAGCGGTGAAAATTCATTGGTTATGGGCCCTGTGTCATGAGTACATGAGCCGGAGGGCTCATGAATAATTGATCCGTATTAGTGTGCGTTGTGGACGGACGGAAGAAAGGTCTGGGATTTTTCAATGTCTGTTGGCACAGGCCCACATTCATTGCCGCCCAATCGCCCAAATGGTCATAAAGATTGTTCCGCAATACGTTTAGTCGACACACGTTGCACGTTGATTCCAATGATACATACGTTTACCGCCATTTTCAATTCCTTCAGTTTCTGTACGTACAGTTGTATGAAAATACCGGAGTGATTCAGGAGTGTAGACGTGGGCCGTAGTTGCTGGGATTTAATTCCAAAATTGTAATCCAATTGTACTGATCGCTCACTGTCGCTTGGGTAATGGTGGGTGTTCATTTGGAAATGTTGTAGCACGTGTGGGATTCCCTTGTTGTACATCGGAGAAGGGGGCTGCTGGTGGGTTTTTTTTTTACAGATTCATAGATGTAAATCCTGCCATGCCTGACTTGTTAGGTGTGCCTGAGTTGTAGTGTAACCTGATAACGAGAGTGGATATATCGTAGTATAATAAACTGAAGTAGTTGAGACTGGACGACGACCGCCTGGTTTTTTTTAAACTGGAATAATAATGGGAGTGACCGTGTGATGGTGGACATGAATGAGATGGGAGATGGAGATATTGGGGAGAAGCAGTAATAGTATACAGAGTGTATGATGATATTATGCTGCTGTTGTTGCTGCTGGTGGTGCAGTGATTACATGCCGGGAATTAATATTATTACTGTTATTATTATTATTACTATAATTATTATTATTATTATGTCTTTCCAGGTGTTTACGGCAGCCCTGTGGACTCAACATCTGTTTCAGGGACGGGGACTTCGAGCTCATCCGCTCTCGGAGGTTCTTCCGTCCATGGGGAGGCCAGAGGTGGTGTTCCAGGTGGAGGAGTGGATGCGGTTACGATGACGGCTGCGGAGCAGGAGAAGTATGCCATGTTCCGCATGATGCTGGCCAACATTGCCGACTCGGAGAGTGCATATGTGGAAGCCCTGAATGTGATGTTGCAGTACATGAAACCGCTGAAGGCATCGTTGGGAACGTCCAAGCCCGTCCTGTCCACCGATGATTTCAACATAATTTTCTACAAAATCCCAGAGTTGTTCGCCCTCCATCAGAAATTCCTGATGGGCTTGCAGCAGAAGACGCCGAGCATGACAGTGGGGAAACACTTTGAGAGCCTCGTAAGTTACTGCTGCCGCTGCGGGTGATTAAGTTGGGTAGTATCGATCCTCGTAGTCGCCGCTGCATCAACAATTTTTATCTCAGTTGGGACGTAAATGTCTTTCTATTTATGATGCTCGTAGACGCTCGTCAGTTGTGTTGATGCTGACGTGTGGTTTTTGCGGAGGAGACATTAGAATGTAGTGATCGAGAGTAATGTGCGTGTGGTTACATATAAGCTTGGAGTCAAGCAATGCATTTGATAACGTAGATCTGTTACAGTTGTAAATAAGTTTTAAAAAATAGAGACAAAGTGCCGGATGATGATGATGATGATGATGATGATGAGATGATGTGATTGGGTGGACGCGAGGGCTTCCGGTTGTTATGACGGAATTTCAAGCTTAATTAACATGTGAATGGCTACTTCCTCTGATTAGTAATGGAGAGGCTGTAGTACTTAGTCTGTGTCCGTGGAATGTGGAGAATGTCATAGATGATAACAATGTGTGTAGGCTGTCATTCCAAAAGATGTGAGAACTGAGAGTGAGGGTTTCTCTGTGTCATTTAGGCCCGTGAAATCGGCGTGTACGGCGCCTTCCTGCAGAATTACTCGAGGGCAGTGGACACGGTTCGGAAGTGCAGTCAAAACAACGGTGACTTTGCTGCCAGCACGAAGAGCATCCGCTTGAGATCCATGAATAAAAATCAGGTGGTATCCTTGGAGACGCTGCTGTACATCCCGGTGTCGCGGATTCAGAAAAATATTGAGATCATTCAGGTAATTATCATATGTTTTGCATGTACGATTCTTCAGCCGTGCTCTTTGATGGCTGCTGCTAATATGTTTTTGTTGTTGTTCGGTGTAGGACTTACTCAAATACTTACCAGAAAGCCATCCGGATCACAAATCCCTCCGCTGTGCTCTGAGGGAGTTCCAGTCATTTTTGAGTGAATTCAAAATGATTCAGCCGGAGCAGCTATTCCAGGTATTGAATTTTGATTTGATTTTTCACGCGCTCGTGTCATTTGTAATTAAATAATGTTTATAATATTATTTATTAATATATTAAAATATTATTAATATTATTAATTAATATGTGAATAATAAAATAATTAACATTATTAGTTGTTGACATGACTTTAACTACTGGTTTTTGTGGCATTTTATGTTGCAGGGCCAGGATCGTAATCCGCGTCATTTAGTCAAAAATTCGTTCATTGTGGAGCTGTCGGAAGGTCACAGGAAATTGAGGCATCTCTTTCTTTTCAACGACGTCCTAGTCTGTGCAAAATACAAGGTGAGTTGTGGAGTGGATCATTTATGAATATGTACATTTTTTATTCATATTGGCGGATGTGAGAGCTTGTGACTGACTGGGATGTGCTTGAATCTTTGAAGGCATCTAGTAAAGGTGAGAAATTCACCTTCGAACTGAAGTGGTACATACCTGTGGCGGAATGTGCCGTGGTAGAGGAATCGACTGAGCCGCGTGAGTCCACACCGGTGAATTTGGTGGCGCTGAGATCCCAAGCATCCACTGTTAGGGATCAGATAAAGCGACAGACCAGTAGGGATGACCCTAAGGTAAGTTAAAATTGTTCCTTATTAATACCCACTACTTTGTTCACCAATTATTAGTAGTTGGAATAAATAAATCACGAAATCTCTGGACCATTCTAAATTTCTGTAGAAAGCCAAGGCTGAAAAACAACGGAAGAAACTTGCTGAACTGGAAGCGCAGTTGGTGTTGGCCTCCCCAAATTTAGTATTTAAAGTCAAGGGGAATGGGCGGGCATATACGTTTTTCCTGTCCTCGGAGTACGAGCGAAGTCAATGGGTGGACGCAGTGGAGACGTTGAAGGTGAGTTCACAGCTTTATTTTGGGGTGCAAGGGGGAGTATTAGTTGTCACTTTTTTTTACTGAAGACCTAGTATTTTTATTATTAATGAGCAATAAAATTGTCTTTGTTTAGTCCGGACAGCTCTCCGCACCATCCAATTTAAGCATGCATGAACTCCAGTCGTGGTTAACGTCATGTCGAAAGCACTTGAAAACAAACATGGGCTCTTACTTGCTACGGACGGGGCGGGATGAAAATTTGCTAGTTGGAGACTTTTATGTTCTCATTGGGCAGTTGACAGGAATACAGAGACCGGCGGGTAATGACATTTTTTGTGTTATTCTCATTATTATTGCTGTGGTAAATTGGGATGATATTTTGCCTATGAATATGGTATTATTGGTTTCAAAAATAATCTCTCTTTGGTTTTGCAGACCTTTACGTATGCCTTGAAGTAGATTCTTACGGTCATTTCTTCCGGAAGGCGAAAACTAAAATGATTTGCGAAAATACGAAACCGAATTGGAATCAAGATTTTGTTATAGAGCTTGAAGGAGCGCAAAATTTACGGATCCTCCTGTACGAAGATCATCCGAAGGAGGGAACTCTAATCAGGGCCAAGACAACGATTGAGGTGAGATCCTCATCCACAGCGGTTCATATATAAGACATTTTTTGAATGCTTGTTGCTATTTTAACTTGTTAAGTTATGAGTGAATCACAAAATACCGTAATCATCCTTGGTTTTAGGTATTTTCTTCACGTTTGATTTTATTTTTGCTTTGCAGCTGAGTCGAAGTTGGTTGACGTCTGCCATGAATGAACGAAAAGTTGAACTTCACGACTACACATTGACTGTGTCCACAAAGTTTGTTCCATCGGAAATGACGATTAGACGAGTTCCCACAGCAAAGCCTTCTGGTCTATACGGTGCCAAAATAACCCAAGTTTGCAAGTAAGTCGGCAGTATTTCCGGTCAAAGCCATTCATTGCTATGATGATAACATGCTTAAAATTAAATCCGATTTTACTTCAATGTATGGAAGACGAGGTGCACAGGGACGTGTTGTCAGTGGAAATGTTGACACTACTTTTTTTTTATTTGCAGGAGAGAGAAAAGACAAGTTCCCTTTATCATGACAAGTTGTGTCCGAGAGGTTGAAAGACGCGGCATCAACGAAGTGGGCATTTATAGGGTATCTGGCTCTGCCTCTGACGTGTCTCGGCTGAAGAAAGCTTTTGAAACGAGTATGATTTTCCTCAACTTTCTCCATCAGCATAAAGGCTTTGTTGATCTTGATTCTATGCGAACTTTTCATATTTAGACCCATATGAAGCGGAGCAGCTTACTAAGGATGTGGACATTCATTCGGTGACGGGAGCGTTGAAAATGTACATGCGAGAACTACCCGAAGCTCTGTTCACGGACGACCTGTACCCCAAGTTTTTCGAAGCTTTCAATTTTGCGGATCCCGAACTGAAGCGGAACAAATTGCTGCAGTTATTCTCCACGCTCCCACCAATCAACCAACACATCATAGTTTTCCTTTTAGATCATATGACACGGTACGGTAGTACGGAGCAACTTATGATAATCCATACTGTATTTTGTTGTTGAGTTCATCGTGTTTGTATACTAAACCCCATTCTTGTCAACAGGATTAACAGCCATGAAAATCACAATAAGATGTCCCTGCACAACTTGGCAACTGTGTTTGGACCGACGCTCTTGAGACCTGGAGCTAAAAGTGAAGGGACTGGCAATACGGATCTACTAGCAGCCGGAACTGTGGATGTTATGGCTCAAGCTGGAATCCTGTATTTCTTCCTGGCAAGGCGAGCCAATGGAGAATCCTTAACCGCACCGCTATAATAAATTACCCGTTCATCTTTCGTCCAAACATCATGCTACGTCATGTTCAATAATTTGCCGCATGTGGCGTAAATTAGCTCGAAGCTCAAAAGTCACCGGCTTCGTTTATGGTGTGTTATTGAAACTAAGCCCTCGTACTCTGTCTTCTTAGCCCTCACTACCAACTGTATTTCTAATTTGTAAGGTCCTAGTAGCAATTAGCAGTAATAGGACCAAATTGAAAGCAAGAAGTGTCTCTGTATCAATCCATGAGTTTCCATAATACGTCGTGCAAGAAGCAATGGACATTGCTCCTTATGTACCACTCAAATTAATATTGCGGCGTTTGGAATGGCCTCATCATTTAGAGTGTAGCAATGTTTCCATTTGAAATTTCCCGGGGATGGAGAGACCCATGTTTTAAATTCATTTTTCAAAGTGCCAGTTAAGAATATTAGTTCCTCCCTGTGTCTGTCCCTCTCTCTAGTTAGTTCATACGCTCGAGAAATGGAAAGGACGAGAATGAAAATATGTAGTGACAGGAACAGGTTGAACCAGTATCTGCTCTTGACCTTAAGACTATGTACGCATGCAGGAGTCTGCAATGCTCCCGTGTAAGCAAGTAATTTAGTGCTTTTCCTGCTCTGTTTAAAGGTGCCTTTATTTTGCAATAATGTATTTATTGAGTAAAGTTGTTCAATTCGATAATTAACTACGACTGTATAGGACTGCTGAAATGCCGACATTGTGCGGCATTTGTTCGGATGCTCTTAGAGGGAGTAAAAAACATCCTATGTGTCTGGGTTTCTTGTTCAGCATGCGTAAATTGTTGTTCCAAGCTATCAATGACGATTTTTAATTCTGACTTGTAAACTACCGCCGTTGAGGAAACCATTGGAGTTGTGTACGTTCTCAGTAATGATTCCCCGTGCTCTGTGTGCAGAAGTTTGTTACCGAGCTAGTAACGCTAGCTTCAAGACTACGGTTTTTAGCTAGTCAACTAAAATATTTGTTTCATATAATGTGCCACCCCCCTGCGTATCTTCCAAGAAGCAGATGTGGGTAAGTGACAAGTGGAAATTGTGGTGAGCCCATCATATGGCCTGCATAGTCCTAATGGAGGCGATGCTGGAACTCAGCTGTGTATTTCTGCTACTACCGGCATTGCACTCAATATCAAGAATGTTAAAAATCATACTACACATATTTCAAAGAAATAGACCCCCCCCCCTCCGTCGTCCAAAAAAGACCGTTATTACAGGTCGACCGGGACAAAATTAACTCCTAAATTAGTTGTACCGGTTTGAATTTGTCAGTTGTTTGTTAGCAAGATAAAAGGACATGTCCGTTTTGTATGAATCGTGAAATATTTGGCGGTGTTTGTGAGGTGCCGTGTTTAGCGATGTCCAAGTGCTTTTAAGAGGGGGTTCGTAGCGTGACGCATATTGTCAGATACGAAAAAAGGTGACCCTCGCTATATACCATTATAGCTCTTTGTAACTTTTGTAGACACTGCAGCACATTCATATATAGACTTGATACTATGGAATGCAGTTAAGTGTGAGTGTGTGCGTACGTGTGTGAAGGTTACATTTGAGTGGCTGCTGTTGAGTAAAATAGCTCGTAATATTTTCTCTGACTTCTCCGAATGTCTGACTGGACTGAACATGTACAGAATGTCTCCGAAGTTCTTCATCATAAATAGACTTAGTATTTTAGCCAAGAAATTAGAGTGTAAGATTTTGGTAATTTTTTCAAGATTACTACACTATATTCACTTTATATGAAAAAGAATTTGAGAGTATACATATATATATACTAATTAAATTATATGTATACATATAATTCTGAAAAAAATTGTGCCGGATTTTCTACGTCTGTATATATTAGTGAGGCATTCCTATAGCTACATACTATTTATTTGTATGATTATCCTCTTGAGACAGCTATATGTGCATATAACGTGGTTCGGGTAAAATGATTAAGGCTAATATATTTTCACAATGTACATTCCTGTCATTTGCGACTGCTGAATTCCTGTCCATTAAATAAGTATTTCCTATGCATGTGTATAGGAACACAAGAGCGACATAGCAAATACTACAGCACTATTTTGTATAAAGGATCATGTGTAGCTTTTGATGTCGTCCAAGGTTTTTAAGTCATATCGATACGTAGGTATTTAATATATATATATATATTAGCCGGCTACAAACGTTTGTTTTTTTTGTATTCGTATACTCAGTGTGGATTATACTTCCTATTATGTCTCCATATATATAGTTCATTATTATAGACGAGTCAAGTTGGCAGTTTTGTGTGCGTATATGCTATATACTGCGTTTGTACTGTTGTAGATGCTAAATAAAGGACTATAGTGGTGAGAGAAACCTGCAAGTTTCCACATGCTTGAATTTCTAATCCAAAATATGTAATTCAACGTCACGTTTTTTTCGTGATTTCTGTATTGAGTTTTGTCAAAAGTTACTGCGGTTTACGTTCTAATATGGGATGTATTGTGAAAAGTTGTTCTATTATATACTATTATTTTACTTTAAACTTGAAGCAAATTTATGGCGTTTATTTACGTAGACATGTTGTAGACTGTGATAGTATTCAGGCACGGCTGGTTTATTTCTGTTACCGCTTATTAAACTGTTGATGTCTTGATATCAATTTGTACTTAATAAATCTATGAATTCGCACACTTTATTTTTTCTGAGACGTTTGTTGAAGGATGTCCTTTTGATGAGAGAGCCTGTAGGCCCGTATCGCTTCGTCAATGAAGATTGAAGTTGTGCGAGGTGCAGAGCACGACACGGTGGTGAAAGCGTCAAAATATGAAAATTTATTGGATTTTTCAACGAGATTTTCCACGTCTCAACTTATTTTGTCCAGCTCTTGCTTATATGAAAGATGTGGCATACACACCGTGCGGCGTGGGAAATAAGGCCGTAAATCACAGAATCAAATGATTTTTAAATGCGCCTTCACTTTTTCCACAGACTATTAATAGCTGAGGTCATAAATTAAACGGCATAGTACGGAAAAAGAGAAGTTCAATTTACAAATGTAAGCAGCTTTGCGCGAAGTAAATCTGCCACATTTGTAAACACTGCATTGGGCAGAACGTGGGAACATTTGTAAACAGTCTGTAGGAGGGGGTGACACATTTGTAAACCAGCTGTTGACGAATGTAAACCGCAACTTGTTGGCACGTGTTAAAGAATCTGTTTACAAATGTAACAAAATCTTGCACCGTATTAACCGATTGCGAATGCGAAGGAAACCATTGATTCCTTGGAAGGCTTGATTCTTGTAACTGGAACACTACCTCGGAAGACCATACGGAAGTGCATTATGTGGCACTCGGCCACACATGAGAATAATTAAAATTAGTTCGAAGAACTAGAGACGTTCCTAAACTTTAATCTCTAAAGGATTGAAAAATGTTTTATCTAATGGATTTGCCCTACGGGCGTGTAAATTAGTAACAGTTACAGTTAGTACCCGGCCAAAATCAATAAGAATTTTATTTCCCTTTGTTAGATGATGAATATGAATGGTATGAGTCTTTCTTGAATGGGCGGGAAATTATTAGTACTGACTTGTTGCCCGAAAGGAAAGGAACTGCGACTGATCTCAACCTAAGCTATGTTAGAATTTAAATACGAGAATAACAAGCCGAGCCAATAATCAATCTATTTAAATGACACTATGCAATGGCCGATGATAACACGATTCAAACAGCCTTGTGCATCAGTCAGGCAATAGGAGCGGCTGTATGTTCACACTACAACTATGGACTCGTTCAATGATAAAGTTTCTTCTTCAGACTTTTTTTCGTTGTGGTTTTTATCTCAAATTTCAATAATATTCAATACACTCGGCGAGATTTTTTGGCGAGGGTGCGGAAACGGAAATAGCTCTGCAAAGTTACTGCTTCGCCAATTCACCAAGTGGGGCCCAACCCACTCGTATGAGTTAAATATATATTACAAACGTCTACCACCTATATTTATGAATGAACATAACAAGACAGAAGAAATGTAAATGTACCATAAGCACGCCATGAACAAATACGAGCGGAAGATTTTCGTTTCAAATTGCATGCTTATTACTAATCACAGTTGACATGAATTGCACAATTGACTTCACAGTTTTTACCGCATGCTTAAATATAATCCGCTTTGATTTGAGCAATGCGAGGGGTCGCATCCAAAGACCTGTCTATGGTTCACAATGACTGTGGGCCCTGACAAGCAATAACAGCATCAAAAACTATCATAACAATGCAGCAAGTAGCTCAAAAATGTAGAAAAACATTCAGATCCGCTTCTTCCCTGGTGTCACCTTCCCATCCAAGTACCGTGAATAATTCTGGGAAGTAGTATTTCTAATCACGTTCACAGCATGCATGTTCTTGAATGCAACAGCTAGTAGCACAGCTCCGATAGCATAAGTTGCAATGCATACGACGCAGTAATCCCGAATAATAAAGAGTAAAATGTAGGCCAAATAACAGGAGAGGATGTTGGCGATAATACCAAGGGTGACGCCGAGTTTTGCGAAGAATCGGTACGGGAACAAACCTGAAAACCAACAACAAGCACGCATTAACAAATTATTCATGTTTCATCACCAAAACGTATGCTGACCTCAAACGTGGTTTTACCACGACTGTAAAGTTGGTGAGAAATTTGTCTATTTGTGCGAATGCTATAAGGTACGCGAAAAATTTCTATGGATAAATATGAAATAGCAATTTTCAAAAACAAGTATGAAAAAAAATCAGTACTCTTTAGAGCCTTTTTTTATAAATTGTGGGCGAAACTAGGACATGCCTTGCACTGCAATACTTTCTCATACTGAAATCCATTACGATTGCTAAAAAATATGGCCCGAAACTACCGACTGGTGGTTTGAATACAACTTTTCCATCCACTATTGCATCCCATTGTGAATCACATCCCATTCAAAGGACTTCATAAAATTTTTAGTTTTCAATTCATCCATAATTCAAATTTATGACTTATCAAAACCCCGACTGAAGCAACGCATACGAAAAAACCTTGATTTCAAAGACCATACTTAATCTTACAGCTACTCTGCTCACATTTCATACACTGAAACCGATTGTGGATTTTAGTGAAAACTTTAAATAAGTCCTACAGACAGCAGCCTAATGCTACACTTTCAACTTCGAACCCTCACCAAAACAAAGATCAACTCAACTTTTATTTCACGCACACTTCCATGGAATGGAGAGAATGAAAATCACCCCGAATGCACACTTTCCTCTTTGACAATAAAGTCACTTACTGCACAAGATGAAAGCAGTATACATGAGCATTCCATACACTCCGTTTGACTGGTAAAACGGAGAATCCTCACCCAAGATCTTCCCCACGATTCCAAGACCCTTTCCAAAACTATTCAGATTTACATAGAGATAACGATTAATAAACAAACAGAAACCTCGGTACGCCATACCGTGTAACATGTCTTCAAATAATATAATAACATACACAAAATGTAAAATTACCTCGACGTAAAGGCTTTGCTGCACCTGATCTCTTCCGAAATGTCGCATAATGCCTGGTAATTTGGGTCTCTCGTCTTAGAGGCGGAAACATACACGGAATAATAAGCGAGACCGAAACCAATCACGGAAAAAATCATGGTATATTTTCGACATCTTCTAATTGTTTTCATCGCTTCTTTCTCCATCGTCACCCTGCAACAGTTGCATAAACATTTTTATTACGAAAAATGTCAAACGCCCGCGCAAGTCCACGTAGTAGTTCCTAATTCTAAATATCTGTTACTATACAAACACTTTTGAGCCACTTTTTGTCAAACTTCTGTTTACCCAAAGGACAAATTTTCATGTGTGAATCACACATGTATAGCTGAGGTCATAAGGATAAAGCGATACCTGACGCAATGATCCTTGGCACTTAGTAAATGAGAAATTCACGTTGGGAAAAACCCTAGAAACTATATATGAGCGAGTCAAAATTGACAACGATTTCCTACAATTAAACCTCCTGCTGTACCCTCTTCCCACCCGACCTTTTGACAGTTCCTATCCCCCCTATGGTACAATTAAGAGTAGGGGTGAATTATGCCGGTCCATATGCTCCCACACTTTTCCCATAGGTTCATCAAAAGTGACGTCAGTTTTTGAATTGCCCATCTGCGGCGGTACAAATGTGAGTACGTACGCTTGCTCTACCTAGTGAGGCACAGTAAAATAATTCTATCCACATTGCTTCAAGCGGTAACATACAGGGTGTTTCAGAGTGAAGGTCTCTATTTTTTCGGTAATAAAATCCAGCCTATTGAACCTTGACCCGTTAGCGATCCAGCAAACAATACAGAGCGTGATAAATAAAAATAATTATAAGTATTTTATCTCCTGTAGTATCCGCTAAATCGTACTACAAATACTAGCCAAATAGACGAAAGTCCAAAAAATTTTGAGCCCAGTTTGATACGTACGTAAATGATCCCTTCTAACTTGTTCACAGCTCAAACGATTTGACACACAGACGCATGCTATAAAGCTTGTTTAACAGCTAAAATTGCAAGGTTAATTTATCCATTGCGCCAAGAGGTCAAGTTAATTTGTAGTGTTTTGGCAACCTGGTGGTCACCCAACGTCACAACATGATCACATGGCCCAATTTTTTGATCAAATGAGAAAAGTAATTTACTTGATTTGAATTCAGTTATATTAATGCAAAATGTTTATTCATGTGATTTAAAAATTCATTTCATTAAAATATAAACACATCTGAGACTGATGACTCGGGATTCTGACTGTTGAAGTATTGAAGCAAAACTTTTTGCCCTATGGATAAATTTTCATTCCTGATTGGTCTTGATTGCCATGAGCTTTGGAACAACCTACAACTTGGCTGTGGAAGAATTTATTTGTGCCGTTTCTGCCCATTTTAAAAGTCTACAAAAACGATTATTCACATCATCTTCCTAAACTTACAAGCTTACAACTTTTTTCATAATTTTATAGATAATGATATCCTAAATATTGTTTTGATTTGCGCTGCTGATGGCTGAAAAATGGCTGATGACCCTTTTGGTGATTGTGGGAAAAGGGACACATAGTTATGATCCATCCTGTATAAAACTGGAATTATGTAATATGCTAGAGTGACTGTGGGAGGCGCACATGGGAAAACGAAAAAGCACGAGGGAATTTTCTGGACGGCAGTGGACGACGAGGTTGTGTTCCGCAGAGCGAGTGCGCATTGAGCACATGATCCGGTATCCTGCCTTCATTACATCAGCTTGAGCCGCACGACTTCTAAGTTCTTCTATAGTTTAACTCCATTCCGTCAAGTGTGATCATCGAAATATATCTGTGCCAGTGGTCTTTTAGGTCGTCGTGTTCATAATTTTTTCGAAAATGCAGAAAATTCTTGCGAATGCATCCAAGTCGCTCTTTGAGCGTCCGGGGGTCTTCCAAGAGGCCTTCCAGTCCCGCAATATCCACATGAGATCCGCAGTTACCCGAAGTGGAAGTATCTTAAGGAATGGACTTCAAAATGGTTCAATTTTACCCAATTCCGCTCTCGTTGGAGGAGTGCGGAATAAATCGGAGGGGGTTCGAGGAGCAGTTATCGGTATTGACTTGGGCACGACCAACTCCTGTGTCGCTGTCATGGAAGGGAAGGCGGCCAAAGTAATTGAGAATGCGGAAGGGTCAAGAACAACCCCATCAGTGGTGGCTTTTACAAAGGACGGTGAGCGGCTCGTGGGGATGCCGGCAAAGCGTCAGGCGGTCACAAACGCTGCGAATACTTTTTACGCCACGAAGCGATTGATCGGAAGAAAATTTGACGACCCAGAGGTCAAGAAGGACATGAAGACGGTCTCTTACAAAATTGTTAAGGCATCCAACGGCGATGCATGGATTCAAGGAACGGATGGGAAAGTCTACTCCCCGAGTCAAATTGGTGCTTTTGTCTTGGTGAAGATGAAGGAGACGGCGGAAAGTTATTTGAATGCACCTGTGAAGAATGCCGTTGTGACCGTTCCGGCTTATTTCAATGATTCTCAGCGTCAAGCAACCAAGGACGCCGGTCAGATTGCCGGCTTAAATGTCCTACGAGTAATTAACGAGCCGACTGCCGCCGCTTTGGCTTACGGCATGGACAAGTCAGAAGACAAAGTGTAAGTATAGAAACATGGAATAGAAAGTAAAAAAATTAACTTTTACGCAACATCTTCATACAATTTTATATGTTACTTGTATTTACAGGATCGCCGTGTACGACTTGGGAGGTGGTACTTTTGATATTTCCATCCTGGAGATCCAGAAAGGTGTATTCGAGGTGAAATCGACGAATGGTGATACGTTTTTGGGAGGGGAAGACTTTGATAACTGTCTTGTGAACCACCTTGCTCAAGAATTTCACAAGGAGGTGAGTCATTAGTCTGTGTATGTGAACGTGAAGTTAGGTCATAGCACTAATCAAGCACTATATTTTTCTTTGTGTTGCAGCAAGGAGTTGACCTCAGGAAGGATCCGATGGCCATGCAACGACTGAAGGAAGCTGCTGAGAAGGCCAAGTGTGAATTATCTTCCTCTCTTCAAACGGATATTAATTTGCCGTATTTAACTATGGATGCCTCGGGTCCTAAGCATATGAACATTAAGGTACTGATGAACGTAATTTAAAGAAAAGAAGAACCAAAGTCGTGATGAATTGTCATGTGTATGTCTGTGTACATTTCAGTTAACTAGGGCTAAATTCGAGGGACTAGTGGGAGACTTAATCAAACGAACTATTGGACCATGCCAGAAGGCCCTTCAGGATGCTGAAATTAAGAAGCAGGATATCGGCGAAGTAATTCTTGTTGGTGGAATGACTCGTGTTCCCAAGGTTCAACAGACTGTACAAGAAGTGTTCGGACGAACCCCATCAAAAGCAGTGAACCCAGACGAGGCTGTGGCTGTTGGGGCGGCTATTCAGGGAGGTGTCTTATCCGGCAATGTCACTGACGTCTTATTGTTGGATGTCACTCCTCTTTCCCTTGGTATTGAAACACTGGGAGGAGTCTTTACGAAGCTTATTAACCGCAATACTACCATTCCCACTAAGAAGAGCCAGGTTTGTCGAGAGTTCTTCAGTGAGCCCTTGTTGATATTGAATCAGTTCGGTGAAGTTGTGGACTCATAGGGGGCATTGTTTGGTTCAGGTATTTTCTACCGCTGCTGATGGACAAACCCAGGTGGAAATCAAAGTTCATCAGGGTGAACGAGAAATGGCCTCTGATAACAAATTGTTAGGTCAGTTCACGCTCGTCGGCATTCCCCCTGCTCCTCGTGGTGTTCCTCAGATCGAAGTTACTTTTGACATTGACGCAAACGGCATCGTACACGTTAGTGCCAGAGACAAGGGAACCGGAAAGGAACAACAAAGTAATTTTTATGCCTTGAACTGTATTTTTTCCGAACTTAAGTTGATGTAAGGATATTGAAACAGTAATATTTAATCTCACTTCCAGTCGTTATCCAATCATCTGGTGGTCTAAGCAAAGATGAAATCGAGAACATGATTAAGAAAGCCGAACAGTTTGCTGAGGAAGATAAGAAGAAGAAGGAGGCAGTTGAGGCTGCTAATCAAGCAGAGAATGTTCTTCACGACGTTGAAACGAAAATCGAAGAATATCAGAGTCAGTTGCCACCAGAGGAAGTAACTAAAATCCGCGAACTTATTACCAAAACGCGGGAGACGTTAGCGAAGAAGGATGAATTATCTCCAGATGAAATTCGCACGGCTACCAATAACTTACAACAGTCATCATTGAAGTTGTTCGAGATGGCGTACAAGAAGGCAAGTGCTAAATGATGATTTTAATGATGATACATAACCTGTTTCTGCAGTATAGTAGCTTTACTCATTTACCCGTGTTTTAACAGATGGCCAGTGAGCGAGAGGGAGGGTCGACAAGCTCTAGTGATGAATCTACATCTTCTTCTTCTAGTTCCACAGACGAGTCGGAGCAAAAAAAAGAGAAAGAAAATAAGAATTAAATATTTCACTTAATGAAATCATTGTTCTCTTCACAGCTTTGAACACGTTAGAAAGTACTGAATAGACTGTTAAATTTTTTCAATACAGCCCCTTGTTTTCAAAGCCGCAGCTGTTGTTTCGTTTTTATTTCCTGAACCCTATGGACGATAGTATGTCGTGTCTATTTTTCTTCTGAATCACCAGTGTTGGTGTCATGGTGTTGAACCGGCTCATGTGAATTAAATCGTACATGATTTTTTATCCACGAAAGTACGATTCGAGCACTTGCATCATTTATATGCTGGACTCATATTCGTTCCAATTTTCGTTAGCCTCTGTAGAGTGGGTTAAGCTAAAAGTAAGTTTTCGTGGGAATTCAAATTTCGCATTTTGATTTTGTGAAAGTTGTTGCGACTCTAGTCAGTTGTGTGAGGTACCTAATTGAAAGATCGAGTTAATAAGGTAAATTGGAAGTGGCCAGTAAATAATGGAAGTGTATTTGTGTGAATTGAAAAGTGAGCAGTACAAAGACGACGTAAAATTAAGGTTTCAACCATCAATTCCCATACCTGGTTCAGTTTGTCCATCAGCAAATTGGTCGTGTAGTACCGATTTGAAAGAGAGCCATCATCAGTCCTTCCTGTACGTAAGTTCATACAGTAGGTTCATCGGTGTCATAAAGTTTCCAAGTGAGTAAATATGAATGCCGTGGAAGTGTGGAGACAAACAGTTGTGCCGTCAGTCTAGGCTGTCTCCCAGAGGCCATAGGGTGAAAGCTTTCCCTCTATAGTTCCGTATAACAGTTTCGCTTAAGGAGCCGTTTTGATGGCATCCATGCCATCGCAAATCGCCAACTTGCTAAACATTTAGCAGGAACACTGATTCCAGCAGCATTGTTTCCATTGTGGCGGTCCTATCTCATTATTTTTAGTATTTATATTTAGTATTTATGAACGGTGTCAGTTCACACCTGTTACAGCATTGGCGTACATGGAGATCTGGGTTATATCCTGGAGGGACGGGCAATTTGGTGAGGAGCGGGTATTAATTATGACGTAGGGATACTAGAATTTGAAATCACATTTTACTGCCATCCCCCAATTTTTTAAATATTTGCCTTCGCCAATTTCGCAAGCATAAGCTAATCGAATACAAATCATTTCGTGAGGGCACCGGGGCAAGTTCGGGAAAATCTAACACTACAAATGGCTACCCCACGAAGAAGTGTCTTAAAATTCAAGATCTTCTGGGAACCGACATTTTATTACTAAATGAGTAGTGAGAAGCAATAAAACGTTATTAAATAATGGCACCAGTAGAGTCGTGAGGAATGTGTGGGAACCGGGGTTTACAGTTGAGAATGAGAATGAGGTTTGGAATTGAGAACGAGAAAGCGAGCTACTTATTTAGAGTAGCGAATTGGCTTCAGAATGAGAATGAGAAAGTCCAATTCTTACGAATTGGGCGATTCAAATAAATTATAAATTTAAGAATTGATACTCTGAGAAATCACTGTAGCCAATGAGCAGTGTGGCGGGACTTCAACTCATACGCGTAAGGGTGAGGATGACAACTTTGCATGATTGTTTACATCAGTTCAGAAATTGTCTCACCCCAAATGGTTCGTACTTTCTCCTCCAATAATAGCTGTGGGGCTCGTTGGGTGGACTATAGATTTGCCATGGAAATAGAGCAAATCATGCTGCATAATGAGCCCACTTTTTAATCTGAGCTCCAGACTGCGTTTGCGGGGGTTTTTGCTCACTTCCACTAAACAGGAGGGTTACTCTGCTGTCTATGGCGGATCGAAGCAAGATTTATAGGACATGTTACCCTGCCCTAGCATACCTTAACTCTACACCCGTTTCGGCCTAGTTTTCAAATTATTCATGTTTGAAGTTACGTCGAGACTGGTTTTGGGGGAAATTAACATGGGATTTCCCAGAAGAAAATTTTTGCTCCCACGGGTCCCCCCTTTGATGTTTTTCAAAATTTTTACTGTTTTGAAACTTATTAAAAACGTGCAATTTTACATACTTCGAGCATGTTTGTCATCCCATGAGGGAGTTAGCTTTCACCGAGTGCTTCAGTCCCATACAACGTTCAAATTTTCGACAACGGGAATGTGAACCAGCTGATGGCTTCAACATTAACCGGTTTCCTCGACGCAACCCAAGGGAATTTGTGTGTGATTTGATACCATTCCGTTTTATAATTAATGATTTATAATTTAATGATATTGATTATAATTTAATGACATTCCATGAGTTATGAATGTGATAGGACCGTCTATCGTACGTAAAAGAATATGGGATGAGTACTTCCTTATCAAGAAAACGGGGAGGGAGTTTTTCGCACACATGAAAGTAAAAAAACCTCGAATCATATCGCAAGTCCCTGGCATTCTCTTCTAACGGTGAACACATGTTCCTTAGTTTTTGGAATGGAATTTAATAAACTACTCATTTTTCTTTAAGCCATTTTGCTCAATTCATTCCTGTTTCAGCAATTGCAACTGGATGGAAATGAAATTTTTAAGCATGCGGATCTCTTTGAAAATGAAATGAAAACAACAGCAGCAATTATAAACTGAATGGTATCAAATCACACTCAAATTCCCTTGGGTTGTGTCGAGGAAATCGGCTATACTGTACTAATACTGTTGAAGCCATCTATACAATACGTAATACCGTCTATCTACATAATAAAATCCATGGCCGACTCTCCGTTCTCCGGGGTAAACTTTTGAACCACACGGCGGATCATCATATATGGCGCATCATTCAAAAGCCAAAGAACCGAGGATTGCCCCTCGGACCATTAAAGTTTTATTTGACCTTGATCAAAGGTCAAAGTTTAAAGTTGAGGCGCATTCATCAGCCTTTCATTTTACGCAAAAATAAACATCACCACAAGATTCCCCACGCAAATCTGCACCAGAATGCCAATTTTCCAAATCCTGACATTTGACCTGCGGTCAAAAGGTCAGGTCAAATGTCAGACTTTGGGCCCAATGGCGATTTGAGAATTTTAGGTGTTAAGTAATGACACCTTCAGATTCCCCGTTCAATTCTGCCCCATGCCACCAACTTT
>WJFA01001592.1:0-20354 GCA_009870155.1 Pseudobourletiella spinata | reverse complement strand
ATCTCAACAGTTTTTTTATTTTACCATCTGATGTCAACTGAACGCTCAACACATGCCGCTGGAGCCTATCTGATCGGAAATAAGCCTGGTAAGATTTTCTTCTCATCGAATACTAAATAGCCCGATTCATATTTTCTTTTTAACCCCATCTGCTCTGAATTAGTCTGATCTAGGGTTATCAGAAAGCGTCTGATCTGTTCGGTGCCTTCACATTGTTCCGAGTTTTACTGGTCATGATAACTGGGGCAAAATGATGCGGAGAAACGAGGCCATAGTACTGGCATCAAGTTGGGGAACCTCGGAGAAAGTTCTAGCTATAGTTCTGTATATGAAACCGTTATGAGGGAGCCCCGCGAGCACCAATTTCATTTCGGTACCCAGCCATGTGGTGTATCATCACTTCGATTATTTCGCACAGGGGATCAAACGGAAGCAGGAATATTGCAAATGTAGCACTAACTCCCTCCCTTTATGCCACACTACAGGAAGATCCTTGGCGAGGAGGAGGAGGTGGAGGGCGAGGACGAATCATTTGCATGACAGGACCAACTCTGCTCTAATAATACACATACACTATGCATCTCTATCGATCCACGCCCTTTCTTACAGAAGTGCGAGCAAGCAACTTTATGAACTGCCACAAGCTACAGGTTTGAGATAGAGCGTGAGCCACGTCGTGTCTTATTAGGAACGTCCCTCGTAAGAACTTGTGCAGTTAACTCCCGCTTCCAGCGCCTATCCCATGCAAATTGAGCCAATTGTGGTGCTATGGGAGGATGAGGAGGAGAAGAGACGCGATGAGGAGCATGAAAGGTAAATATCCAAGGTCAGCAAGCTCGCCGTCGTCGCCCAACTTCTCCAAATCTCTCAGCTGGAAGGAAAGAGTGGCAGACCCAGCCTGAAGTGGAAGGCGAACCATGGTGAGAGATTGCGGGGAATGAAAGTGCTCATATTTCACCAGAATGAAGACAGCTGGAGTTTTTCTCCCGTCCTCTCTGTCCTCAATTACCCACCAGACATACGCCCACATATTTTACCTCCCAACTCCTGTGCAGAAGAACTCGGATTTGACGGGTGATTGAAAGGCCGTAAAATATATGAGTGGAGAGAGCTGTAGCAGATTAAGCAAAACTAATTTGCCCTCTTGGATCCGGATCAATCATTAGGACTAAATAACAATCTCTGAGAATTTCGTACGCATGTCGAGAGAGCCACCAGGTTGCCCGGGCCTCTCAATATAGCCTATTACCTGCAGCGGTCTCATTAAAATCTGGTTAGTTCGCCTAATGCCAGCGTTCACGCAGACGCATCTACAAAATGGCTGTAGACATTGGAAAACTAGAATTTTATCAGGAGCTTGACGACTTACGTGGAGCATGAAAGCCATTCAGAAATGCGATTATACCGCGCCGCGAGCCCACACTCCACTGAATACATGTCCACTCGCGGATCATTCGGAACTGTACTAAAACCTTCCATCGATTTTCCTCCTTTCTTCGAGGAAAATCCCAACTTCTTTATAGGAAATTTTCCCCTTGAACTACACGGGGTAAAATGCGGCCACAGGACTCACATGGCGGAACCTAGATCCAGTCACGCAATTTTTTTCACATATCACCTCACCTTTGCTAGCTTTTTAGTTTTATGGGACAGTTCTATACAGGCCCAATAGAAGTAGCTGCCCCGATGACTTTTAGCACCATACGTGGCAACTTCCATATAGCTTATCGTAACAAGCCAAAATTAACCATTTGGCCGGACCCACTACTATTACGGAATACACTGACCACACTTCCGGACGACAGGGCTTAAAGCCTTGTAAACGCAACGAACCTATTCTAATGACACAGAAAAGCTACAGGGGGGTTCAACTTGCGAAATCAAACCAAAGGGAAGTAGGAAACATCAAAAGAAACTAGTTTTCAACTCTGACTTCATTCCTCCTTGAAATGGAGGAAAACTTAAGTGGTAGAACTTGACGTTGACAACTGACTCGGTGTCACACGGGCATCTCAACTGGAATACTGACAAGAATAACATGGAGGAGAGTGCCACCGGCCGGTTGAAACTTTCAGGGTGACTAGTAATAGGAGAAGTATGGTAGGAATGAGAAAGTGGTAGCGGAAAGGAACTCGTTCGCCAGTCCAAATAAAACCTTGACTTTCCTAATATCCCGGCTGTTGACTCTCGAGAGTAGAGAAGGGGAACATAAAAGTTTCCGCGGACTTCCGCCTCTTCCCTTCCCCCCTCGGCTCCGCGGCGGAAACGGGAGAAACAACTTTGTGGTGAGAGTAAAGTGGAGGTAATCAGATATTTTCTCGGTCTGATGAGGGATGATGATGAGTTCTTTTCCGTTTTCTTTTTACTTCTCTTCTAAGTCCCCCTCCACTTCCACGTCCCCATTATTCTTGAGCTGCCTCCGGGACCTCTGAACTTGGTGCGACTTGGGGAGTCGCCGGGGTGGGTTCATCATCGTACAGCGGATTCTTCACTTCCATCTCCCCCGTCTATGCCACAAAACAGCACATCTCACATTATTACAATTGTAAAAGAAACCCGAATTCCACATCACTGGAGTAAAAAAGCCAATAAAAAGAAAATTTAGAGGTTCAATGTAAAATATATGCTATCCATTAAAACGTAGCCGCATGGGGGACTTACGTTGCAGAGACCAGCAAGTCCGGGACACTCGTAGACCGTATAGTCCTGTAAGAGAATGTATCATTTATGAATAGCTTGTAGGTCATTACATAAAATTTTCCAGCACCACTGCTAGGTCATGACGGTCTAAAAGAATCGTTGGAAAGAAAATACCGAAACGTTCTCAAATGAGTGAAGCAATTCCGCCGTGAAAAACGACACAAACACAAACGCACGCAGGCACTGGGGATCGCAATAATAGCTGTCCGAACCCCACCATATGTCCTGGTTCACACAATAGAAATGGCGGGAAACTGAACGTAAGAACCCTTGGTTTGACTTCAGCATTACGTATTTGAAAAGTTGAATTCCAATGAAACAAGGACAACAAAACAAGCTTTCCGCCTATCCAACCCCAAATCATAACAGGCTTTAAAATCATTACTACAAAGTCACTCCACCCGGCTTTTGCATATCTCCATAGCCAACAAGAGCAACAACAAAAACTATACTACTCTTTATCACACTTTGATAATTACTGTATTTGTTCCGCAGAACAAAGGAGGAATACATCTGACAAGGAGTCCTGAAACAAAATTATACTCTGATACGAAGAAACTGTGCCTTCGTTAGAGCACGCGGAGAACAGCCAGTTACCACCCACAGTGGCTCAACGTGGCTTCTTTTTCCATTCCGCTCATGGAGGCGAGGGCAATGGAGGGGAAGGGTGAGAAAAGAAACGAAAACCGAGTCTGATGGACTAAAGGGAGGGAATAACCAACATACCCCATCCTCATTGTCATCTTCACTCTCGACGTCAGAACCGCCGGAGCCCTGCCTGTCCTCTTGAATCGCCGTCTTCTGAAGTGCTGCCATTTGCTGTTTCTGGTGTTGATAATGATACATATGAGCAGACTGTGCCAACTTTCGATCCCCACCATTTGGACTTACATCTTTGCTCGGACCGGTAACCCCATATGCTGGGTAATCCACATCTGCTGCAGCTTTCACTCGCTCGTGAATCCTTCATGATGATGGTCATTGAGAATGGACGGCGACAGGGCGAGGGAGACGATAATGGGAAGATCAAGACCAAGGGTGGAGCACGGAACGTCGCATCAGCGGGTAATGGAACGTGAAACAAATAACAAGGAAAAATTCTAATTAGTTTTCTATCCTCCTGTTCCGCGCACAATTACTACCAAACAATAAAGACAACCAAAACAACAGACAGACGGTCAACAAGCTCGAGCTCATAGGCGCGACGGTATACATTCTACAGCCACACCTAGTGTGTAAGCAATTTTCCCCATGTTTCCGCCTCAAGTTTGTGTTTGCCTCTGCTACGTCTTTGACGTTCACAAAAAGGGCATGACGACAATATTACTCATAACCCTATCTATGGCTTCAGCGTGCATTTAAATTACACTACTATAAATGCGTACACTAATAATTCATGGCAAAACTGATAAAATGAACCAAGCAGAACTACGAGACAACAATCATGCAGAATACTGTAATACCTGTACCAGCAGATTCCAGCTGCCACAACTCCAACGACGGCTGCTGCGCTGCAGCCCGCGATAATAGCTATGAAAAGAAACAAACATCCAGTTAGAATCTCTCTCAACACATTCAATCCCCCTTTTCGTCCATTTACCCTCCAAGCTCCAAATTTGTATAAAAGTTGGAACGCATAATGTATCATGAGCGTGTGACTGGAACAAGGCAGATGATATGAATTTGACATGTACAAATCAGAATGAGCGTGTAGGAGAGTACTTTTATGAAATATTCACGTGTTTGTCATCACCCCAGTATGCTCTTCTACGTGTGAAGATTGCTCGTATGAGGATTTACATTAAGCCGGATTTAGCGGACGTAACCTTGGACCTTCAGTGCGATACCATGGGGAATCTGTTCAGGAAATTGCTTTCACATGAATTTCTAGTATGAAAGTTGTTTGGAAATGTCCCTTTCGCAGTTCGTGGACGCTGCCATGTGTTTGCCCATCTATCAAAATTAAGAGTTGAATGTGCGAGAACACGCCAAGTGCAGTGTAAAACTTCAACGCCCACGTTGCCATGAGGTACGTACGTATGCTCCGCAGTTGACCGTTCAAACTTTTTCCACTTATCTTTCCTAATGTCACTTGAAAGTAAAAAGAGTTATAGAACCAGCTGGTCGGGATCTTGAAGTCCATTATCACGGCGGTATGAAGAGTTTTCCAAGTAAATAAATATATGAACTCGGAAAAATCTGGGAATATTTTTAGTAAGATTTTACACTTCCGTAAAAATTCATGATCTAATGTACTGCATCTTTATGGAGCATCTCCAACCCTCGGGATTCACTACAGCCTGTTTTCTAAGTTCACGAAAAACTGCCGTGGATTAGGGATATTCCCTTGAATAAGATGATCGTGTCACTCTGCGACTGTTCACGACATAAAATTTTCGAGAAATATAAGGAAACAGCAACCATGACCTATAGTAGAAGTCAATCCGACGAATAACTATGGAAAGAAGCCAATTTATCTCAACTATAAAGATTTCACATTCCAAATATAATTTTCCTGACCCCTCCCCCACGAACCTAATCGATGCCGAGGAAATTGAAGTAATACATGCGAGAATCTAGATGAAATTTGTAGAACTAGAAGAGTAAAAATGTTCCTTTTCTGTCCCCATTTCCAACTCTTCGCTAAAAGGGTGGAATACACGACTTAGCCAATACAGCGTAGCTCTACTGCATCGTTATCAGGTCCATACGCTCTATTCAATGTACTGAAATTACAACGAAATATCTACAGCAATCGATGGAAAGAGACTGACAACATCCATTTCCCTACTTCTCTCCCACTCTAACTCAGTCAGTTAACCTGTGTATAGTTTTCGAAGTTCAATCTCATCAATTTCCCCTTTGAATGCCATCAAGTGATGAGGACAGTTAATTTAGAATCACAGATTGTGTACAACTTTCAGATACATCTCAGTGAATCCCTGGAGAATGTGCGAGTACATGCATATAAGAGCCACGAGGCCACGACTAGGTGAGTCATAAGGGAGCGAGCGAACTTCCGGCCAATTCGCTCACTATAGTCCAGAGGAGACTTACAGTTCCGTTCAACTCTCTCCGGATGCCCGTGAAAAATATATAAACATTTATCCAGTGTGGCTCTATTGTGGGATCATGGGCAATTTTTCAGTGGATAAAAATAAAGTACACTTCTACAAGAGGTGAAAGCTGTACATTGCCATAACTACCGAAAGGGTTTGCGAGTTTTCCTCATTCCACTGTCTGTGTGTCTCGTCGGATCGGAATCGGAATCTTTAAAATGAAACGAACTGTAGGGAAATCCCGTGGTGGTGGAAAGCCCTCTTCAAATTCTCTAGAGACACTACATCCATTCCACGGAGGCTTCATCCCTCAACTTGATCCACACCCCCACGCATAATGACGTGCCGTGTCTGGAAGGCGCAGACGAGCACTTTGGATCTTCTCGCTTGATCAGCCTAATCTTGGAGAGGGATTTACTAATGCGGATCACAAGGGAATTCTATGGGTGTGAATTGAGCTTCAGTGGTTTCGCAATTATGAATTCCTCTCGCATCTCTAATCCTCTTCTTGCTCTCAGGAAGCTTTGGAAGTGACTACAAAACCATTTTCCAAACTCTGGATTCTATATCCCGTATGCCACCTCCACTTGTTCAGATGTTCACTTGGCATGCAGAGTTGATTATATCATCCCTATATATATATTAGATTCCACCGCAATTTCCTCTCCTATTTGATTACCGGCTTGAGAACTACTTTTGTTCGAAAGTTCAAATTATAGAGTCTGACCCGATCCATATCCGGAGTAAATATCCGTAATATATTTAGCAGTATATAGCATAGTATAGTTAGGATAAAACTTAATTATCAAACCGTGGTCCGTGTCCACCAGGTCAGCCGTTAGACCAACAAAATATGAGCACACGATCTCTCGGAAAAGGTCAGAGTCGATGATGGCCCAGCTGGCGGCAATAATGAATTAATATGTAATGTAATGTAATATAACGGAAGGTGTGTAGCAATACTATTATAATACGCAGTAATATGTAATACAATACACTTATGAATTATTCAGGTTATATCATCTGCAAGCGAGCAAGCCAACACTGTTTCTGTTTTAGACTCTACTATAGGTCCGAAAATAGAGCCAGATGGGCTTTGGGAATGATGGTGCAGACGTGCACACCAATTGGGTATAATAAGATAAATGCATGTTCGACCCGCAATTGTCCATCACATATATGACTATCACAGGACATTCATGAATGTGTGATTCAAAATTTGCATGTTTACCAATGTAGTAGAATGAGGAAAAGAAGCCGTTGGATGCCTGATCCACAGGACTTGTGCGGACGCTGGGTATGCTAGCACCCTGGTGGGAGACCATGACATGGTTCGGCGTCTGTAAAATCGGATGCGTAATATAGCCAGCTTGTTTTTTCATTGCATCCGCCTTTGTATCAGCCGCCGTCCTTGCGGATCCTTGGTCGGAATTTGCTTCAGCCCTCTGATCCACATCTCCACCCCTGGGACTGAGTCGTGAGAATTCACCCCCAGCATCCGACTCCCGTTCGAGCTCACTCTTCTTCATGTAGTGGAACCCAGGCTGATTTTCCGGTATGATGCCGTTGTTATCGGGGTAAAAATCCAACGATCCCACCTCCCCATTTCCAGGATTTCCTACATCTAATTCAGACTTGTAGTAACGCCCTTCCGGGAGTTGCTGCTGTTGCTTTGGCGGCGGCACCTCAGGAAAATCTTCGCGGGCTAAATAGAAGCGGGGGTCCTTTGGGGTGTAAGCAAATTGTCGGCCTTGAAAGCTCGACTGAAGACTATTTAAAATTTCCATCACGTCATCGTTAGAAAACTGGGGGGCAGGGACGTCACGGTAGGATTCTTGCATGGCTGCAAGGGCATCAATGATGGCTTCCTCATCTATAAACATGGTAAGGAAACAACAAATTCAACTTGAGAAAAAGTTTTTCGTTAAAGCACAAAAGGAACTGGTAGAGAATAATGTGAAAATGCAAAAGAGTTAACGCTGCGAGCATAAAATCTTTCATCGATCCCAATCCTACACAATGAAAGGTCAAGGGAACTGCGCTTTCCAGACACTTTTAAGTGATAGAACACGATCATTCCCAAGTCCCATGAGGTAAAAGTAATCGATGTTATGTACCAACAATAGTTAAGCACATTGAAACATCAAGCCTACCATTAAAAATACAAGTATATAGAAATATATTGCCATTGAAACAGCTGCTCCGCTCGTGGAAATCAATACTTCGCCGCAATACACCTGTGTACTCGCGACACCGCCACAGAGCGGATCCCGCGGGACTTCTAATGTCTTCGCATCCAGTCATGAGGCCTCTATGGACTCTATTCCCATCTCAATTTACGTCCTAATCACAATTACTCGGGATTGCATTACAACCGCGGGTGGAGCGTGGGAGGGAAATTGGCCTCAATTTCCCGCCCCAGCCCGTCTTGTCGTCATGTCATACAATATGTCACGAAATAGCTCCGCAATACCGCGAAAAAACGTACAGAACTCGTCCAAAATCTTCGAGGCGCTCCAGTTTTCTACTGCTCTGGGTTTAGCTAATTCTCATCTTGATGGTATAGAACCATTGCAATCTACGCTACATTTAGCATGAGGCTAGAGTACTGGAAAGATTGCTTATTTCCCCAGAGGTCCAGTTCTGAATAAAAATATTCATAACCAAGCCTCCAACATTTGCATAAGCAGGACATAAAAGTCGTTCAACATGATGGTGGGTTCCACACATAATGCTCTCGTAAACATGAGAGGTGAGATGTGACTGGAAATAATTTTCAATTTCGGCCAGCAAAAACACAAAAATGCTATGAAATGACCAATGAAAATCTTTAGGACAAACCTGGAGGGATTTGAGGTGCGGACTGGGCGAGAACAGCTTGAAGAAACAAGAGAATTCCAAAACCAGGGGCTGGTGGGAGCATTGTCACGTCTTTTGTCAAAGCCAAAACGTATGTTAAACGTGTGCACGAAGGAATGCTGGGAATTTTGAACCACTTCGCTACTCAAAATGATGACTCCTCCGTGGCTTTCCCCCGCAACCCCACGTAACAAATGACAACGAGACTGGAAAGGAAAAGAATACAAGACGGAGAAGCTTCCAGCCGTGGGGATCTTCCCTGATCACTGGATGAATGAACCCAAAACACACACAAGGTCTTCCTCTTCACTCCGAAACATCACAACAGGAGTATTTTTTTCTACTCGTCTGCCTCCAGGTGCGATGTAATATGAATGGAAACTGAAACAGGTTCCCACAGTTCAACTCGGTACAGTTTCCTATACACAGCTATTCGTGGAAAATATGATATTGGCAATTCACAGGGAATGTCTTATCTAACGGGTAAGCTTGTGCAATACTCTGAAGATCAGATCTACGCTCCACAGATTTGAGCAAAAGGCTGCAAATAGGAGTTTTAAGGAACTCGAAGCGGGATCCAGTTTCGGTGGTGGAGCTTTCCTCCGACTCCTGCCTATTTCTGTGTAGGAGGTTGGAGATTTTGAGCAAATAGCAACTTTTCTCTCAACACTGCACTGCTAACGCTCTCCTCCTCGCCAGCTAGAATCAATAGGAGCGGACGCTCTGAGCGTGCGGAGTTTTTCCCGTTCCTACTAATCAATTTCTCGTTCACGTCAGCAAAACACGTATATACATGGCACACTGCAAATAAGTACACTGCGAATCTTTAGAATTCGCACACGTTTTCGAGGCAGAATCAACGAGTATCTGGACCAAGTAACTTGTATTAGCCATCCAGCCTTCAAAGATTCTACAAGTTCACGTTTTTCCTCTAAGCTCACGTTGTAGTATAAAGCTCCGCAATGTTAATGTACTAAAAGGTTGAGGGCGACTTTCAAATTCATTTTTCACACAGGTGAGCACGAGAGGGGGTGACCAGACGGTGCCAATAACAATAATGGCTGTCTTTTTGGGATGACACATCTGTTATTAGAAATGTATGGGATCTGAGTACACCGGACTAAAATATGCACCTCGGATAGTCACTTGCGCTAGCTCCATAATAGCGTTTCCAGTTCACTCGTCACTGAAGGATTAGGATGTTAGGCTTCAGCCTTATTTAATCACAACAGCGGTGGTCTACACTTGGCAAGAATGGATGAACAACTGCTGCTGATCACATTTGTGTGGGCGTTCATAAAAAAGATGGAACAGAGTTTTAATAGCATGAATGTCATGTAGTCAGAAACTGTGTAGGCAAAGATGGGTATTTAAATCAAGATGCCTCGGTAGGTGCGTACTAGGAAAATCAAATTTGACCCCACTGGAGGGTCACAAAGTTTTGAGGTCAACCTATGCAAAGGGTCAGAGATCAATGGTTGCCAAGAGGCTACGTTCTTAAGTGAAAAAATCGATATAACATCCTACATAAATTTTGAATTTCGAATGATTTTTGAAAAAAACGCAAGCATGTCTCTGCTGTTGTTGTGTGTGGTAAATGGGTTGTGGGTAAAATGTCGAAGGGTAAAAAAGTCTGTATTACGCGCTTTCGGAAAATTGTACCGCATTCTGAGCGAAAATGTTTCACTTTTCGGAAAATTTTCAACCCATGAGTTACTACGTGTGTTAATGAGTACTCACTCGAAATTCAAAACTGGGACAGCCTTATAGGATTTAGCATGGAATCTTTTAGTCCGCATTTATCTGGTCACAACTGAATTTCCGCACCTACTATTACAAATTATAGTAGCAAAAAATATTTGCAAATTATTTGATTTTCTTTCTCCCTCTGTAAACCTGCTATTATTTCACAGTAGGGCATTTTCTATTAAAATTTAAAAATTTTAGGACATCCATAGCGGTAGTGACTCAAAATTTATTATAATTGATTGGAGTTCAGTTTTTAATCGGAAATAGTCTTTGTTGCGGCTTGTTTTACTGGTGAAAGCGGTATTTAATGAAAAAATCTTTCTCACATCATTTCTTATACACAGACAAGTAGTAAAAGCAGCAATAAAATGCACTAATGCACGGGCTTTATTACACACCCTGTAACTGAATCCTAATGAGGTCTGTTCAGAAGATTTAACACTTTTACAACATAATTAAAAAACTATTTGTGAACGGCTGAACGGCTTTCACCAGATTCTTATCAGAGAGCTGAAAAGTCATCTTATAATAGTGTAAGACATTTTAAATTTTTTTTATTGCAATAAAGCCGGAAGTTATGAATTTTGTGAGATTCTTTATTAGAGACGTATACAACATTGTGACCCTAAAACCCTACTAGGGTAGGCTGCCAATGTTGGCTCGCCAACGTGTGAAAACACAACATGTATTCTAAAATATAAAGGAAAAATATTCTACCACATTCTGCGGTTGCAGCGGTTGAGGCAACGGTGACAAAATTACATTCGGAGAACTGTATGATGTCAATGTTTACGACACATTTTATAGCGGCAGTGTGTAACTCAAGAACCAAATTGAAATCAATTCTCAGTCGGTACTCTGTTGCCTGTGGTTGCCTATAAGCTTTCTCACGGATCTGACAATCCGTGGATATTCGAAAGACCAGATCGGATGGGTTTCAATCCGTTCCGAAATTAAGGTACTCGAATAAGGATAGGCGTCCATACGATCCGCTGAAATTCGAATCGGATTCGGACAGATGCTGGATGTTTGCAGATATCTGAAATACTCGTTGCGTGTTGATATGATATTTTTACTCCACACTTAATAGCACTCATTCAGGCGGCAGTTTACATTGTCGTTGGCTTGCGAATCTCATACACATTGTATGTACTTACGTGAATTGAAGAGGTGTCAGTAGGAGGGTAAGTTAGGTGCATGAAAGTTGGATCGACTCCCATCAGGCATTTTGGACACGGCCGAGAACATTCTGGAATCAACTAACCTCAAAGTCATTCGTTAACTTCCAAAATATTCAAACTTGAAGTTCCACTGAAATCGTTTCTAGGAAATTTAACATGAGATTTCCCATTAACGATTTCAATGCACCTGAAGGGGAAGACCCTTTGATGTTTTTTTAAAAAATTCTTGTTACAAACCAGTGCAAAAACGCTTCAGGATGGACATTTCCGTTAGTTTATTATTAGATATGTTGTCAGAACAGTTGTGGTTCTCCGATACTTTTAATGACCTTTGGGTGCATTGAAATCCGTAAGGGAAACCCCATGTGAAAAGGTGTGTTAAGTGTATCCCACACGCAAGCTGAATTTTTGCCCATTTTCTTCTTACAGAAACTTCCAATCCATCCATGGACCAAACAGGTTAACATACAAGAACAAGTACTCGTTCCAGATACAGAGGCCATGGAATGTTGCTTTTACCTCAGCTGCTCACAGGTATCAAAATGTGTTCCAGGATGACCCATATGCAGGCATAAAATTACATGAAGTTTACAGAAAATCTCGGTTTCAACTCATTCTGATGATTCCAAAGAAATTCAGTAATGCATCGTCCCATTTCGTCTGCTTCGCTTTCACGGTTTTATTCGTTTCATGGTTTCTGTGTACATGTACGTGCAATCAGGGAAATAGCAGAAGTGCAGAGACCTGCCGTAGTATTTTTCATTTCATATCCGTGTGGGTAAATATTGTTACTATTACTAATAGCGTTATATCCATATTAGCATTAACTACTTTACATGATGATGAAGTAATAATAATTACAGTCTTTCAGCACATGGCGAAAGAAGCGCTAAATTAATTATAAGTAATAATTAACAAAATTACAACTTTCGCATGTTATGTGCGCCATTGCACTATGTATCTCTATGTACAGCACTTATGGATTTATAGCCTAATTAATATAATAATCGCTTTGTTTTTATACGCTCGAGCAAATCATCCTGTGAAGTGGCCATTAACAATTATAAATCATATGAAATTCATGCAAACCTATGTACATGAACCCTAGATTATATCATTATTCTCTTCGCTCTAACCTGTTCGACGAAGAGATGCATACATGTAGATATATAATTTCTACGAACCATATGTTCCTACGCCCTAACTAATATACTACAGCCATGCAAACAATTCATTCCTTACACGACAACACATCAGCGCATGGACAAAGTATGCGAATGCGAAAGAGTTCCCACTGTTCCTAAATCACTCTTTACAATAACCATTATATAATTTCTAGCTACTCCTGTACAAGAAGAACCGGAAACATTAAATTTTAATTCAAAGTTCACCAAGCTGAAAAAAATCTACATTTTAAGTCGCGGTAGTATTTATTATTACTATAGGCTCCGCTAGGGCGAATATGATTCAAATAAATATTACCTGCTCTCACAAAACATACAGTATTACCCACGCTCACAAGTAACTTACTACGACTCATTCTCTCCATTCTTCATCTACTCTTGTACAAAATAAATTGCATTTTTACGTAAAGTCATATACTTGCTGGTCTACTGAGCTTCCGCTTCACTCATATAAAACGTAATCTAACGTGACTTGAAACACGATCGAAATACCTGCTAACTTAATAGCTTCAAACACTGCATTTACCTTAACTGTCTGTACACAAATGTATATCAAGAGATATAAATAAAATTCAAAATAGCACTACCTCTTATACATATATGTATATCTATATGTAGCCTACCTCACTTACATCTAACCTCACAAGTGTAAAAAACTAATGTAAATTCAGAATACTTGAAAATCATCATGATAAAAATGATGGAATATCAAGCAAAACTCTGTATCTCACAGTGAAAACGATCCCAACGTAAAATCTATATACACAGAAGGAGTACTTAATATACAGTTACTCAAAATGGTTCCATAAAATGCCTCACTCTGACTTTTTATACAAATAATGCGAACTGGATGGATGTAACCATTTATATTTCGTCCCACATTAATTAAATTAACAGTTCCTCCACACCTATTTCACAAAAAAATTATAGCTCTTAATTGCAACTCGCCATGCCCGGAGTGCCGGGGAGTGCGAAGTGCTTTCCATTTCCCACTCAAGTTCCTCCCGCTGCACAACTGGGGCGGACAGATACAACTTTTACCATGTTCGTTGTCACAGAATGATAACGTCTTACATCAAAATAATGGCATGTAAATTATTGGTGCGGAAAAATATGCAGTCATATCGTAAAACCTCCGCTGCAACTAGCTTCACCAGATACAAGGCTTACAAGAAAGTTTCCGATTAGTAGATAATGATTCTACCGAAATTAAAACAACAATTTTACCTCCTACAAACAATTTTACATGATAATCCATCACATATTCTGGAGCCTGACAGACATGCTATGATTCTCCTTACTTTCCTACTATCGGTATGGAGAGGTGGGATAACAGACGAATACCTCCTTCCTGTCCTATTTGTGCTTAAAGAGTAAGTTGTCCTAACCTATCTATATTTCTTTTCTGCGTACCTACACATACTGAGGTCTGGCACAAAATTTAAAGCATAGAGAATTGCAGGGTAACCAACAAATAACTCCAGCCATTCACACTTGCTGTTGGGTGACCACACACATAAAAAAGCTATGTCCAAGTCAACAACGTTCTTACAGGCTATCATTGTACTCGCCAAACGGTAAATCACGGTTACAACAACCACCCAAGAATGGCATCTAGTTCAACGAGCATATTAAATTTATCATGATTATATGGATAGGATGCTTTCAAAACATCTTGCTTTGTTGAGAAACTTGACCGCGCTGTAAATGGGCACAACATGTACTCCTTTTAAAATAGATATCCATGAAGGAATTCAGTCTCACAGTGCACACGAAGGAGACCCAGAGAGACAGAGCCTGTACTTCTAACCAACCAAGTAGAAAGTTTAATCATGTAAAAATATTCAAGCACAATTAGTTGCTTTTTTCTTCTCATTTGACACTACTCTTCAGTATCGAGAGACACCGTGACACCTATTCAGGATGCTTCCTCACAAGACACCTAATATTTATAGCAAAGAGAAAGAGTAGTAGTTGTAGTAGTACTAGATAACGATCGTTCTGCTGTTCCAGAACGAAAGAATCATCAACGAATCTGCCACCCAAGACTTCAGTCCCCACACACCCTATGTATCATTATCGTTAGCACATTGGACACCAAAAATTTTACAATTTTATTTACAATCGCACTCCTGAAAACTGGGCGACCTGAGCGTATCTCACAGATAAGGTAGGCCAAATTTATTTCGCAATCTTAGTCGGACTACTTGAAGAGGATGTAGAAAATATTGCTCAATCACGGCTACTGTGGAATACCATCCAACAAGTATTATAAGTAGCACTAAACGACTCATATAGGACGTCCCTACTGATTCTGCAGTGCTATTTCTCATGCAAAAAGTCATGAACCATGGTTATGGCTGGATTACCACACATATGAGAATGCATACCTATCGACCTAAATATTGGTGAGTGTGCGTGTGCATTTTTGGTTAAGCCAAGGCTGTAGTTTGCTCAAATTGTCACAAACCATGCTGTGATTATCATTGAATTCTTACAGAAGAGTCAGTTCTAGGAAACATGCGTTCATTTAACGGGAATAATACGTTACACAGTAGTTCAGAAAACTTCTTGACGGAAGGACGTGTTGGATGCTAGCCTCTACAAGACGGGACAAGAGCAAGTGGTCTGATCTCCTACTTTTTCCTACTCATCTAAATTGTTGTTTGGCCCTGCTTGAGTATCATACGGGTGTGGTTCACAACCTGATCAGCTAAAGCTAGAATGTTTCAAATGTCGCTGAATAATTTAAAGTAGTACACGAACAAACCCCCCTTTTTCCAAAAAGTACACGTGAGGTGAAATTTTACAAAAACTCAACGTCGTTATATGTTTACTTCACATTCACACTGCTACTACACAGCAATTATCGTTGTTTCTACGTACGTATATATTCATACAAAGCAGGTACCAAACACTATCCATACACTTTTTCTCACATAACAAAGGGGAAAAAGCTTCAACAGTATCTTAGAAGAGGATCAAATTATCAGAATAAATACATTCTACAGCTCTGTGTGTATGTGTGTGTTTGTGGGAGTTAGAATTTAAAAATCAATCCATCCTCCAGGCATAACCCCGAATCATCATCGCAAAAATAATCCAGGTGTATAAACATAAAGAGAGGAGAGTACGTCAATACATGAGCTAAAAATGAATCGCCACAAGCTTGTGTGTGTGTGTACAAACTGTGTAAATTATCAGACACGGCATATTACAGAAACTAGTAAAGATTATTTTGAAGTCTTGTTCAAGTGATTGCAGCCAAGTTGGTTTCTCAAGTGACGTCGGGAACTAAAATACCTACTCTCAGTGCTTCACAGATCACGCTGAGACTTATGTTCATCAACCGGGCAACATTCGGATGTACGACGTAGGAACGAAACCTTCTTCCAAAGAGTTATACCGCCGTACTCTTGTCCACCCATCACCTTGGTCCAGCTCCACGACGAGCAGTTGCTCCCGATCAGCCATAGGAATACTTCCTTCAGATGTAGCTGAAATAACAAGGGAAAATTGAGGCACTCACCCAAGTTTTACGCATAACTGATTCTACTCCAAGAATAACAACAGAGTTCGAGCAATAAGATTTCCAGTGAGACTGGCTTCTGGTTCTCAACCGAATCAAAACCAACAACCCCTTGAAAACATTCCAACCAAATCATTCCATGGCTTCCACAACTTTATGAACTTCCAACCAAAATGAAATGTGAAAACGAATTCTTAAAGTTTCCAAAACAACATTATGAAAAGTTGGTTGCAGCATTAACAGGATCAATGCTCCAATCAACTTCATTAATTTAATACAAGAAGATAACAAAACAGGCTGTCATACGTGGCAACAAACAAACAGTATTCATTTTTATCAAGATGAAACAATTAGAAGTTCATCAAACATTCAAATTTTTTCACAGCGTTACCTAAATCTAATAAAACTCATAACTCGTAGTTGCGTTGCGATTTGCGATCACTAGCAGGAAATAAATTTTGGATAACTTCTATCGTCTTCAAACCCAGTCGGTCGGAGATACTGCTTTCGCACTACTGCGCTCTAGATTCCCCCAAAATAAAATCTAACCAGTCTTTAACCTCACCATCAAAGGGATATAGAGCTTCACATGTTCCTAACACAGGTAGTATGTCTTGGTCGTAGTCTCCATTGTCGGCATCAATGTGTTCAAAGTCAGAGTCTGGCAAGCTGGTGTGCGACGTACTTATTCCGGACTCGGGACTGTTGGATGACCTGCACATAAAAACAAAATGACGAAGTTTAGTAAAGTACATATTGATCCGGCGTGGGACGGCGACAAATGGGAAAAGTGGAAAATGTGACAAAACAACAATAAAATAAAAAAGAGAACAGAAAAAAGGACACCCACGTATATTGTATCGATCCATACCCATGGGATGGAAGAGGCGTTCCAGGAGCGGACACTCTGTGATTATTCTGACTCAAGTCGGATGCACTTCGACTTAAAGATTCGTCCGAGCCGCTACTGCGGTTTTGTGAATTCCTAATACCATTCTGATTAGTTATATAAGTAGCTTGCTGCTGAGGCGGTATATCCATTTCGCTCAAGTAGGTCTGATATTTCTGCAACTCTTGCTGAAGTCGACTCAGTTTTTGCATGCATTCCCGTAATTGCCCTTCGATGAGGCTGGGATCCCCCAGCTGAGGGTTCTGCTGATACACGGTTTGCATTTTCACAAGACCGTCCCTACGGCAAACAGAAACAAAACATCAGCCATTTATTTATTTTCATCCTCTCACCGTCAGCCCAATAGTGTTGTTGTCATGTCCCTCAGCCTCAGGCCTTCCAATGTTTAACAAACACTATATTATCCTGGCGAAAAAAATATTGGATTCGTGCACGCACGATAAATCTACTCCACCAACTTACTTGGCAGCAGTTTCCTGTTGGATTTTCGACGATATATCGTCTATTTTCTGCTGCAGCTTTTTCCGTCTTTGATTGGGAGGTAGTTCGGCATAATCGTCCCGCATCCCGTCACCCGCACCGCCCTGCAAACCATTAAAACTTTAGTTTTTCCTCCTCCATTCCCACAGCTACAACGCAACAAGGGGTAAAAAGAACGTGCAAAATTAGACCATGTGGGAAGGCGAGCCGTTTACCCTCAATTCAAGGGGGACTGAGTAGAGGGGACAAATGGCGAATAAACGGTACACTTTAATGAACCATACGGGGAGACCTCGGTCGGAAATAGTATATAATATGTAATAACCAGAGGAAACTCGGCCGCTCACTTTCTCACGAGCGGATTTCAACAACAGAAACAAATTTTCACAAAATTACTCCAAACTACAAATTGTCGAATTATTATGTCAGGCGCGTTACCTGCATGCTAAGCCACTTTAAGCAGGATGAGCAAAGAATAAACAAAGTTTTGTCGTGTTAAAATTATTCTCCATCTCCACAACAACACCAGTTAGCACACTGTCCTTTCTCTTGTCTTATTCTCAAAAATCTCATAAGGAATTCCTCCATCTCCCCCTACCTTATTATTGCCGAATATTCCAAAGATCCCGGTACGTTTTCGGAACTTCCCCGACCCCAGCGTCCCCTTGGTCGTGAGGGTATAGTCAGGTCTGTGTGAGTTCATATGACCATTTGTCTGAATAGGAGGGGCTTCCCCACATTTAATGGCACTCAAATCTTCGAACGGAATATCTTCTGGTGGCTGGAACCCGGACTTGAAACGGTCAATCACAAGGTTCGAGTCCTAAAGAAAACATACGGGCACGTTTTATTACCATCGATCCCACCTTCCCAGTCTGACAAATTTTACAGTTAAAGACCCTCAATTCAACCCGCCTTTTCATCAATAACAGACTCACGATCCTTTCAACGAACGTTCAACTCTCCAAGACAAACATACACGACAGCAGGCATAAAAATAGTCTTCAGCACATTTCATTACTCTCGTAATATTTCCTCCTCCTCCTCCTCCTTCCATTACCGCCTCCCTTTATAGTCCTTATAGTAATTGCAAGATATCCACACATTCAAAGGGTTAAATCCATCACAGAAAAAGTACTCAAGGCCAATCCCAAATCCACACCAACTGCTGAACCACGCGTACCTGTTGCGCATCAATTTCATTTGCAGCTCGGAGAATGCCGTCCAAACATTTATTCACGATGGGGTACACGCTCTTCTCCTGCTCCGTCGCCTGCCTCATACTATTCTGAATGCATTTGATCCGCTTCTCATCCAGCTCTTGCAAGCCTTGGAACACTGATGGCATCAAAACCTTGTAGAAACTATTCTGCATTTCATTTGTTTTGTCCAACTGAAACAATACAAGATAGAGAGAGACACAATTAGAGTAATTAATCATCATTCCTCATTCACTCACGTCAGGCTGACTCTTTTTTGTTCCTCCATTCATCGCTAAAAGCGTCGCCCCTATCAAAATCCGCATGCCCTTATCCGTTCCACCTTCCATCCACAACTGCTCCAGCAACACAGCAGCAGGGGATCACCACTAATAATTTTACTAAACGCACAGTGTGCAATCACACTCCTCGGGATACAATTACTATATATGGTCATCGTTACCGTACCTGATTGGCATATTCTTTTTTACTATCTTCACACTGCTGTGATTTGTACAAGGACTGAAGTCGCGTCTTCTCCACCTCGGCACGGGACAGATTCAGGTCAGCATCCGCCCTCTGGAAACCCTCCAGAGCCTTCTCGGACTCCCGGAATGCCTTCTCATAGTTCCGCTTGGCCAGGTCCAGATTCTTCAACTGATTCTGCAAGTTGGTCTGATGCCGGACCCCGTCCACCAAGTGCCGCTTCTTCTCATCCTTAAACTCCTTCACTCGCCCCATGATGTCCTTCACCACGGAGCCGAAGAGCGACTCGGAAATGAGCTCATGCTGACCCGCCAGGTCATTCGTCTCGTTCAGCATGTCCCGGAAGGCCTTGCATGCTGTGAATCTGGAAGAGGTCGGAGGAAAAACCACTTGTCATTATAATTCATCGCATACAAATTTTTTTCAATCCTCCGTCATAGCAAGCAGCTCTCCCATCACAGAACCGGCTGACCCTTGAAAAGGAAAATTCCTCCGCAAGCAAGCTCCACTCCGTCATCCGTCCATCGTCCTCGTCGTAAAAAATCATACCCTCCGATCATGATGCTAGCCAAAAGCAATCATAGAATCAAATCCTACACACACACACACACATACATGGCATGACTTCTACTCCACACACTGTCCTGCACTCATTCAGTGAGCAGCAGCATCACCACCATCACCAACCGGCATCAGGGCAAGAGGATCATACTATTGAGAACCGAGCAAGCGGAAAATCCTCCTTATCATTCGCTCTCGGCTCATCCCGGTATGCCTACACCAACCAAGCCTGCCTGCAGCTTTTAAGTGTCTCATAAACTGACGTGCGAGTAAACATGACTCTCCCATTATCCGTTAGCTCAACCCCATCGAGCCCGGAGCGTAAATTGGCAAAAACTCAAGCGCCAACGCCGATAAGACCGCAATATTTCGGCCTCCCACAGCACTCGCAGGGAAGTACGTATCACTATTATCTATTCTCCACTACACACACACACACACACTCATAAACTGTCAC
>WJFA01001591.1:0-20359 GCA_009870155.1 Pseudobourletiella spinata | reverse complement strand
CCCTCCCTCCCTGTTTTCAATAGCGTCACCATAGGCGTTAACATTACAGCCCTGACCCCCTCCCTCCGTGTAAGTGATGACGTAATATGTGAACAGCCCCTTATGATTTCTCTTTTTTTGACTTTCCGACCGATGCCGTGGCGGGTTTATTTGACAAAACCACACACAATATCCTAAGGGGCTGTCCATTAATGACGTCATGAAATTGGTCAGTGGGTGGATAAAACCCTTCCATTTACCCCAATGTTAGTTTCGTCATCATTTGGGGTGGGTGGGTCCTAAATTTCGGGAAATTTAATGACATAATTTATGGACAGCCCCTAAAACGTCCACTCACCACCACCGAATAGCCACTTGGGATTGTCAAGATGTAGAAGGAGAAAAGCAATATAATCATTTCCAGTTCATAGAACAGCTCGTGTTTTACATTACAAAATAATTTGGGTTATGGTGTGTGTGTTCCTGGTGGAGGGACGTCGATGCGAAGGATTATTATGTGAATAATAATAAGGAAATCTACATGGGGAATTAGCATTTTATTTGCAATAATTACCGGGATGGAAGGGGAAAATGACCGTCATTTTCCCTGCTCAATGTGTGGTGTAATCTTTTGATGAGGATCCTTTTAATGCGAGCCATCGTGTTTGCCTTCACAGAGGGATGGAGACAGTGGGACATCCGTCGTGGCATTGCCCAGCTTTTTCTTCGGATTTTATCATGATCCTTGTAATAATAATATTAGCATCTGCAAACGAGCCCCAGCTTCACCCCTACCACATCTACATATTGAACTATACGAGTGAAAAAGAAAAGATTGTGTGGCTGCTAATAATACTGCTAATAATAATAATAACAGTAATAAAGGTCTCTTGTATCCAATGTGGATGTAAAGAGAGGGATTTGGTGGTCACTTGAAGAGCTAGCAGAGCGAGTTGTTGTTTGTGTGTGTGTGCATTTGTGAGAATCAATGAGGTACAGGGCGAGTGTAAAATTCAAATGGGAGAATGGCATGTTTGGACACGGTATAAAGGTTTATCTTCTTCCATGTCAGAGTGAACTAGGGAAAGCTCAAGTTTTTCAAACAATATGCTCTCAACATCATAAGCCGCCCTTTGGATTCAGTTTCAACAGTTCAAATAGGTCAAACGAACTTCCTGGAATTAAAATGAGTCTTCCTTCTGTGCTGTTATGAGCAGAAACGAGAATTATCCTTTGAGAAAGTTTCCCCGCCGAACTATACCGTAGTTTTTACCTGTGCGAGGGGCGGGGCGGATTTTCTATAGTCTCTAAAAGAACATCTTTTCAGTCAGTCGGAACGACACATGGGAGGGGATGAAAGTGAAGTCAAAGTGATGGAATACTCGGCGCAGTCTAAAGGGAACAAGCGCTTTACCTGGAATCTCATTAATGCACGACCGGATTATTCCGCTCAACGTCCTTTTAACTCCGTCCGCATGTTTTTTGAAGTGTGCAGCGTTTGTAAAACGGAGCTAGCTGGCATGCAAAATTTTACTGTTTTATAACCAATGGAAAAAGATTTTAGGGTTTTTATTCGGCACTCCCGCACTGCCTCTGTGCTCCATAAAGGAGCGGTGCGTGAACCACGTGGCTATGGAAAAACAACTAATAATACTGCAAACTAATTAGTCGACTCTTGAACCCCAGAAGAAAAGTCCTTGGATAATCATCAGCGAACTGCCAACACCGGGAAATACGACAAGGAATTAGGGTCGTTCAGCCCCACGCCAGCTGTGAAAATCAAGTAATAAATTGGACCACTGAGAAGTCAGAGGAGGATTATTAAATGTGGATGTAATAATACAAATCCCCTCACCATTAAATCCATTGATAGTCAAATATCCTCTTACATGTTTCTTCAATTAACCACGCGATCATGTGGGACTTTGCTGAAGATAAGCCCAGGACAGGGCTCAGTGCTCTGGAATGGGTCCCACACATTCATGTGTCCCCTGAGCAAGCCGCGTGTATTCACAGTGTTAAAGGCAGTCTGTACGGGCAGGAACTGATTAGAATAAGAACCCCATGGTGCTCCAAGTTCATTACGATTCGATCTGCTCTGGATAGCAGCCACACGCTGAGCCGCCTAGTGTTTGAATATGTCACCCAGTTTTGTGATTTCCTTAGCGACACTCTCACTTCTTCTCAACCTTGTGGGGTCCAGTTCTGGCGGGAGTAGTGAGGGAAATGATACTTCAGTGGAGGAGGATCTGAAATCTCAAGAGGTGAGGGATGACTTCCAGGAGACGTTTCGACTACTTAAAAATGCAACGGATAGGGTATGCATCTTTTTTAAGAACATCTTACGATACTACGAAGCACGAACATGTCTTTGAATCGGGATGAAAACTAATCTTACGGATCTTTAGCTCACTCAGGATGTCGCTCATCTTCAATTAGAGCAGCAGAGATATGAGGAGGATTTGAACAGAAAATTACAGGCACTGGAAAACAAAGTAAGAAAGGTTTCGTAATCAACTCCACTTAAGGTTCGAACGTGGTAGTAAAATATTGTACCCACTAACTTCGTCTCGACAGTTCACTTCACTAGAGGGAGCGTTTAACGCCTCCCAGCCCAGGAAACTGGAAGGTTTGGAGAACTTACCACCCAGCTTGCACGACCACTTGTCCCGGCTTCACCAGAAGGTCAGTTTTCCCTCACGTGAACCTGCCAAACCAAGAATACCTTGAGATGCATGAAAGGATAATCCTTTTTAAAGACGCTTTTTCTTCAATCTCGTTATTTCCAGTACCAAGAAGAGATTGATCGCATGCGGAGTCATCACGTGGAATTGAACAATACGATTGCCACTCTGCATCGGAACGTAGGTCATTCCTTTGTCCTTGTCCTCTGTGTGACAGCTGGAATTATAACAGCAATTTAAGCAAGCATTTCAATAAAATCTGACTGGGAATCTCCAATAAATGAAATTATTTACTTATTTCCCCTCCTTAAAGATCGGTCACATTACCGACCTCCACGACTCCACCAATCGCCTTCGGAAAATCGCGGACCTGATCGTGGCCGACCGCTGGCACGAGGCCATGCTCAACTGGGCTTTCATCGAGAGCAATCTCGAGTCCCACGACATCCACACAGAGGCTCACAATCTCCTCGCTGACCATCTCCGAAGTGTGATCTCAAACGTCTGTGCGGGGACTGGAACTCCGAAAGAGCGTCTTCACCGCCTCATGAACCTCTTCAAGTTTGTTCAGCGCGTGAACCAGAGACAAACGAGCCGGTCATTCGCTTACGAAACCCTCGTTGATCAGCTCCTCACCGACTCGGACATCTTCAAGGGGTCAGAAATCTTCCTCCTTGCGCGTTTCATCCGCTTCCAACTCGGGATCAATATGAGAGCAAATGCTGTCCTCCCTTCTCTCCCGAATCTGCTGGCAGGACATCCCACTGTCAAGTTGGTTTACATCCATCAAGCCTCCAACGGGCGTGAGCAGAGTTCAGAGAAGAAGAATCCAAGAATCCCGGCTTCTCTTCGGAATGACACGAGGTTGAACATGCTCGAACTTCGGATCAAGGGCGAGGGAATCAAGAAGAAAAAGGATAAATTCCTTAGTTTTAAATCCCCTGTCAATGCCTCCGAGTATCGCACATATGAACCTGAGAGCTCGGGTAGCTGGAACATCATGTACAACCGGGAATCGGGTCATTTCACCATCAAGAATGCCTTCAACCTTGGCTACCTCAATGTGCCGAAGGATGCAGAGTACCTCCGGACTACCGGCTCCGACGACATCACCGCCAACAACATCGAATTTAGCTTTTACCTCCTCGACGACTACACTGTCGGGATGGAGTCAGCAAACTTTAGCAAACCCATCATTGCCGTGGACTGTGGCGAGGGTTCCACATGTTTCAAACTAAAGGACAGTACCGGTCATTCCCGATTCAACTGGCCCGGTTCCAGATTCACTCTCGTCCCAGTCTACTAGACTCGGCGCCGATCTTCTGAATATTGAACAATAAACTGCTTAAAATCACTAATTTGTTTCATTTTCCTCTTTTCAGTGTACGTTGTCGTCCGCTACTCAACCATGCACAGCAAACCGGGCGCCATTCAATTCAAGTAATTTCAAACACGCAACTTTTACCGCCAATTCTCGCATGCGATAGTCCGATCACATTTTAAGCTCATTAACACCATTGAGGTTGGGTTTGGGACCCGGAGAGGATTGGGTGGGCCTGGCCCGCAAAGATTACAGAGGTCAAGTCTGCAACCTGGCACTTCCGCCTACGCACACCTCAAGCCTGATTCAAGTGTGCGAATTTAATTGCAACCTCTCAGCCACCTCAAGATTTCAATCATATTTTTAAAAAATTCATCCCTCGAAACTGGACGTAAATCCATAGTGTGTGCATTTGTATATGTGTGCGAAAGGGTTCATTCCCCAATGGTAAAAAAGCAAAAAAAACTGCATCGCTTTTACACCGTTGAATCCGTCATTCCACGTTCTAAGTCCAATCGTGCAGTCATTTTTAATGAAAATAGTCTGACATGTAGTCCCCGACTTTTACTCCGTCAGTCCATCCCGCCACACCGCCCAAGTTTTTATATTACTTTTCATTAGAGAGGCGTACCACTTTTGGGGCCGCTTTTATAAATAACGCTGTGTCAGAGGCGTGATGGTGAAAGGTACTTCTGCTGCTGACGCCTTCCAATATACCGTGCGTGCTCCAGTCTTCCGCAAAGTCAAAAAAAAAACAACCAGCCCCGCAATCCCAGCCGGATTAATCTCAAGTCGCCTCTACTACCAATATCCAAAGATGGGTATTTTCATCGCGTTGCGTATTACCTTCCTTCAAAATGGCAAAACATGAGGGCCTTCGTTGAAGGCATCCGATAGACTTCTGCCTGCTAAATAGTGTCTGCATTTTTAGCCTGCCTACTGCATATTTATTAATATTCATTTGCTGTAGCCTACCCTCCTCCTGACCTTTGCAATTCTATTGTTAGAGTCAGCCTAAGCTGGTCCAGTGGTGTTGGTTTCAAACCACTCCACTGTGACTGCAAGGATACGGGGCTCGATACCCCGGGGCTGGCAATATTCCCCTTCCCCTCCACCTTGGACTGGCTAACTCTCTGCACGACGGATGGACGACGCTTGGTGACTGCTCGGCGAAGGAATTCCCTAGAAAGAATGACGCCCTATCATCCCCATGCTAATTCCTGATGTCGGATAAGAGAAGGAAATGGTCAAGACTTGTGTGTGATCATCTCCTGACAAGATTGTAACTTATCTATGCTGAAATGTACTGTTGTGATGGGTAATGCCCCTAAAGAAATAAATAAAGATTATTATTAATTCTATAATTAACCTACAGGTTGTGTCACACGAGTCAACACGCATTAGTTTATAAGACGGGATATCATTTCGGTAGTTACCAGTCCTGTTCATGTTGTCCCAACCTTTTAAAAGACGATCTCGCGCCTAAATGGGTGGTTAAGTGAAGTAATCATATTTCCCAGGATTTTCCGGCCACCAGCCCCATTGCAATTACAAGCACCAAAGTTACATTTTGCGGGAATATCGGTCCTACTGACTATCTCTCGTGTTGCAATCAATGGAGGATAGCCTCTCATAGTTTTAAATGCACTATTATTTCCCGGGTTCACGAAAATGCTGTCGAGTAGCGTCCCCGTGCCTGATATTCCTGTTGTTTCAGGAGGAGGACAGTGCCTACCTTCGTGCTAATATTTTGGACAGAACAACTGCCTTTTCACGAAGTGTACGCCTATACCTTGCCTACAGTCTACAATATATAGGCTACTCTACCCACCTGCCTACTGCCTATCCCCTGAACATAATTTGCGCACGATGCTACCCAGCCAGTAGGCAGGCTGCCCATGTTTGACCAATACAATTAACCGCAGTCCATCAGCACAGAAGTGTGAACGCTATGTATAAGAGCTACTTAAGGAAACCTCAAGGGCTTATGCAAGAAGTAAAGCCATCATTCAAGGCGTCAGTAGAGCGCGTCAGCTCTCACCCCGAAACGATACCAAATCCGAGATACCCGTCAGAATGTGTGCGGAGGGAACTTTTGTGAGAACATGAGGGTTTTCGGCTATATAGGAATGAACGAAATGGGCTCCATGGCTGTGCAATAATACGTGGATGTCAATCGACTCTTTGCGTGCCCCAACCCTTCACATTGTAATAAACCGTAAAAAAACTCATATATATGGCTCCGTCCACCGGACTGTGTCCCCCGATTTGACCAATCCCAAATCCTCGTATAGTTCGTGAGTACAGCTACACAGCCACGTAATGAGTTTCTCAATAAATTTCACCATTCCTCCGTCGTCCTCCTAGACACAAGCAGCGTAACATGGACTCCCTCGCATGAGGATTTATGACTCCAACCAGCACACACACACACATCCACATCCACATTGTCTTCCCATAATAGTCAGAGCCCGACTGGCGGGTTGTGAATGGAGCTCTGAACAAGTTGCTAAGTGGTGGAGGGATTTATTAAAATAATTATTTATTGGTTCTCCTATAAATATACGGCCAACAAAGTTACTTACATGACACATTCAATTTACACGAGAGCGGAGCAGTTATGGCTCCGCCGTCTAAAGCCCTAATTTATCTAAAAAAATCTTAACGAAACGAACACTTTTGCTGCTCAAAGCCGCATAAAATATATTGAACCCTCGTGGTATTCCAGTCAGAGTACATAATACGTAGGAGGGAAGCATGCCACGAGGACTGTCGTGTACATAGTTTTTATCTCAAGTCTTCCACCTTACACAAACACATGGTAGGACCCACGGCGCGGATGGAAAAATCGATATTTTACCGTTGAGTACATCATGGTGCTACAAGTGTCTCTCCATTTTCGTGCGGAAAATAGGAAGAAGAAGAGTGAAAATCATATACAAATATTTGCACATTTAGCCTCGATTAAACTTGAATGTGAATGACCAGGAGTGTGTAGGAATAATAGTATGTCGGCAGGCAGAGGAGTTGACTGGAAGGTGTAGTGAAGGGTCGGACTGGGTGCTGTATATTAGAGAACCGTTAGGATGAGAACGCCGGCAGCGAGGAAGAGTGCCGTTCCCAGTCCCACCACCGTCGTCCTGCTCAGCCCCGTTACCGCTCCTGCCGCGTCTTTGATCTGCACACATTAATGGAATAAAAGCGCTTCACCTCCAAAGGGCCAGAGTTGAGTTGAACTCGATCGGATTAAGAGCTAATGGTGTAAAGGGAAGAGAAATGAAACGAGCTGCTTCATGGGACCGTTAGGGAGATGACTATAACGAGGGAAAATGAAACAGAGGGAAGTGGGCGGAGGGGCTTGGCACATTTTCGTCTAACAAATATAAAAGTGGAGATACAAAAATAACTCTGTTCAAAACATACACACTTACGAAGGAGGAGAAACAGCATGAAAGGGACGAACTTGAGACAGAGAGAGAAGAGAGAGGCAGATGGAGAGGGAATGACGTCAGGTTTTCATATTACATTGTGAAATTGGAGGAGGAATTCCTCCAACTTATTTGCAGTCGGTGAGGCGGCGTCCATGAGTTTCTGCACAATTGTGAAATGGTCATCACTCTCCGAGACCCAAAACGTCGTGGGAAACTGACTTTTGAGAAGTTCGTAGTAGCCGGTGGATTGCCGCTGAAACTCGGGCGAGTCATGGATTCCCATGACCATGAGGATTTTCAGTGGGACAGAGTGCCAGCCGTCCTGAACGTCATGGAAGAGAGGACTCAAGGCTTCTGATGTTTCCCTAAAGTTATTCAAGTCAAGGTTATTAAAAGCAACTGCAAACTCATACATACATATACGCCGGATTCATTACCCAGCAATCCGTGTCAAGTCTCGGTTAGTACTCACGGGGTAAGTTTGAGTGGTATATTGTTCGAAGTGTTCACCACTGGTCTCAAGTCATAAAGGCCGGATACGAGGTACAGACCCACGAGCTGGCTGGCCAGATTCGGTAGTTCTGAAAGAGCAGGACCGGTTAGGATGCTTGCCGCTAGATGAGCTCCGGCAGAGTGGCCGCCGACGACAAACTTGGCCTTGGGATACCTTCCTGTGGCTACTTTGAGGGCGGCGATAAGCTCCTCCTCCATTTTCTCGATGCTGGCTACCAACAAGATGTTAGACTGGATTAGGGCATTTCTTCGGATGACTGGACGACATGATCGGAAACGGTGGGACTGCTACCTTGAGGAGCTAATGTGTAGCCCAGTGCAATCAGCCTGAACTGAACGGAGTGAAGCGTCTTGGCAAAGAATCCAGATGCATCCTTGGAACCAGCTTGCCAATAACCACCGTGGAGCCAGATCAAAATTGGTGCATCCGCAGGGAGATCGGTTCCATACACGTCAAATTTTTCGGAGGTCAGGGATCCATATTCTATGTCAAGCTCGTGAGCTACGGACTTGCGAGTCTCCTCAGTTCCTGCGAGGATTAAATGCCGTCATAAAAACAATAAGCGACAGCTCCAGACACTCATTTCACAGTCAAATCACCATTCGCCGTTATCTGCGTGTACTCTTCTATCACTTGGTCCGGAGTTTTCCCCGGGTTCCACCGACTAGGACTCATCTGCTTTTCCAACTCCTGTTCAGAGCAAGAAAGGCATCCACGAGGGTTTAAATCATTCGCGGGACATTCCAATGTTATGGATGTGACTCTAGAATTTTAGCAAGTGAAAGATGTCTGTCTGAAACTTACCTCCAAGCTCCAGGTCTTCCACTCATCGATCCCTGGTAATGGTGCTGTGTGCAAATATAGCGTAAAATTAATGCTGTTTGAGCTGGATCGTTACAAACATAACCCTCAAATAACAACCCTACGAGAGCGCTCACCTTTCGCTGCCATCGTTGGAAAGAGAAGGACAGTGCTGGAAAGAGCTAAAATTTTCAACATTTGGTAACTCATCTACAATAAAATTCATGTTCTCAAAAAAGACATCCGTGACTACACAAATAACTCATCAACTTCGAATAAGTCATCGAAAAACTATGCATAATTAATTCTCGCTTGCTCACCTTTGCTAATAACTGCTCAATGAAACGTCGAGAAAAATTTTATGTAGTTTTCAAGTCGACGGCTAATAAATTATAATTTCTTATTATTGTATCGGATCTTATTATAACACCATTCTGTACCTTCTACTAAGTGCTAAATCGACGACAGGTACTTTCAAAGCGTATCGAGTATCGGTGAATCTACTGCAAAGACAAAAAACCTTAATTCTGTTCGCAACTAACTACACCTCCAAACAAATTGTAATGTGCTACTCTGGTCTCAGAAATGTAGCAGGAATGTACTTAAATCTCCCGACGTCAGCCTTCTTCACAGAAACTGCTGAAACTTCAAAGCTATTGGGAACTTGCTCAGACAGAGGCAATAAAAAACGCGGAAGTCTTGTTCCAGGGACACAACAACGTACGCGAGTGTCAGCCTGTACCCTTTCAAAACACCAACAAACAACACCCAGTCCCTTACGCTTTAGTAGGTTTCCGCTGCAGGTCTATAACGACACTGACAGGCCAATGTTGGCAGTTGGCACATACACCACAAAGCCGTGGTAACCCCTGGAGGAGAGAACTGTTTAGTTCATGAATATAGCACAATAACATGGACCACTGAACCAGGGATTAACCTGAATTAAACGTATAGGCGTTTCCTTTGAACCCAATGAACAGTTCATGTGTATGGAGAACTATCATGTGGTTTACAACTTGGGATGGGATGGGAGAAGGAGAGAACGGGAAGAGTTTCAAATTGGGATTCATGCGAAAAGAGCATCACCTGATTCATCAAGGACGACAACTCATGTGTTCGTCTACGTGCAGCCCATATCAGCCTTTTGCACTCAGCCTACAGAACTACTCTACTCGGTCGGTACTCCGCATTGAATTCGCACTGCCCTAGCACAGTGTGGAAGGGAATGGGATGGAACACTATAAGCGGCTGAACAGTTTAGTTAGTTGTAACTTCACGCAACTGTCCACGCTCAGTAGAAGTGGTGGAGCTTTTGCTTATGCTAACAACGAGAGCCCATTGAAGTCTATAAACTTTAATGCAAAAAGCTTTAACTTTGTGATAAGCATGGATCATGTGACTGTAATACTTAAGAATTACGCGGACAAATACACCACCACCCAAATTTGTACTTGAGTTGACAACTGGCGTTTAATTTATTCGATGGAATTTGGTGTAGAAAATGTGAATCCAATATCTTTCGGAATGAGAAAATGCAGGCATGAGAAAATAATTTAGTTGCTTCCTCCTCCGGTGATGAGGTCAATGAGTTCCTGAAGGGTCAGGTCCTGAAAAGGTCAAGAAAATCCCCCCGTGAGACACCAAACTCGAAATTCTGAGTTTGAGAAACGTATGAGTGTAAAGTACCTTGATGAGGTCGTTGACAATGCCACGGATCTCCTCGGTGAGTCCAGCACCGTTGGCGGCCCAGTACTCAGAAACTGCTCCGGGAGCCTCGGCACCAACGGCGGCCCAGTCGACGGGCTCTCCGTTGGCAGTGAATCCCTCACCTTGTCCGCTAGCACCGCTGATGGAGGGGGTAAGGGAGAGCTGGCTGATGCTCACTCTGTTGGTGATGAGGTTAACAAGAACCCTCGCACGGAAGTCTGGGACGCTGATACCAGTGATGGTGATATCGATGGGACCGGCACCCTTGAGGGCATAGCTTCCGGTAAGGAGGTTCAATTGGGCATCAGCAGTGGCATCTCCAGTGAGCTGGACTGTGGCGACATTGACGGGCCCTGAAACGGTGAGGGTGAGGAGGTTCAATTGAAGTCCATCAGTCACGGTATCCAAGCCACGTACGACTCCGTTGCTGTGGAGAAATTAACATTAGCAAAAGCTCACAGGATTCTATTTTGAATTCCGAGAAGGTACTTACTCCAAAGTAACACGGCCGGCGACGAGGGAAGTATCAATGGAAATGTCCACAGGGTCTAGGGCCAACTCGGCGGGCAGAGCTGGCAATAAGGCTTGGATGATGTCCTTTCCCAGGCGCTGCCTGATCTCCTCCAGCTTAGGGTTACGCTGGACTGAAATACATTGGACACATTTGAAATTAGTCTACAGGGGACAATTAACGGTTGAAAAAATATTGGAAACATTCTTACCCGTGGCTGCACTTGCCATGCAAGCCAAAGCGACGACGAGCAAGAATTTCATTGTGATTTAAGAAAAACTACGCCTGAGCGAAAATTTTCTATTGGTTGAATAATTGGATGTTAGACGGAGGGAGTTGGAAGCAGGTATGATTCTCCAGGTCGCTACCCGTCATATTTATACGTCCATCGGATCTCCACGCATTACCAACAAACATTGTTGACAAGTACGCAACCTTTAAAATTGAAAATGATGGAATTTATCAGTTGGTATGAGAGTGTGTGTCCACCACTCCTACTGAAGCACGTGTCAATTTTGATTCATTGTTCATTGAAATCTAAAGATAATTCTACACTCAATCCCCTGTCAAATAGTTCAAGTATGTATCTGCAATGGGAAGTTTCTGATTGGTATATATGGGCAAGTGCGATGTGTTTAACCAATTAAATATTGAGCTATGCTCTCGTTGGAGATCCCGATCGCCCCGAGCTGAAGCAATCATACCCACGAATTCGAGATAACACCAATCAAACGTAACATGACGATCAAAATAATAATTATTACAAGGTCCGGGATTTTACTACACCACGCGTGTATCCTATCAACTCCGATAGTGAGCAGGAACAGTCTTAAGACACGGACATCCGCCTAAACGACTAACCAAATTTTGAGACGGACGTCTGGCTTGGGCAAACAAGGATAGTCATGCGAAAAGATTCCCTGATTACCGCGAGGACATGCAACGGCGCCATAAACTACCATCCACCATCCACAGCCCTCCCTCAACTTACGACTCTGATGGAGGGAAATACTGTAACGGAACCAACGGATTCGCAACATGACCGTAAGTTCCTCGGTTCGTACTCAGAAACACTGAAACACACGACGAGGACATTGTTGTTGGCGACTCAGTCGACAAAAATCGAACAGCTTTAACCAATACTGACCCTCATCAGAACTCTCGACTAAAATGTTGACCATGATTACCACCGCCCCGGTGGCTCTTGCTGTATAATCAAAGCCACGGAATTGACCACTACCTACCCCTAAATAATCCCCCAGGCTTATTCCACCGCCCATTAGCCCCGGTAGAAGTAACAATGGTCCTAATCTGGAGTACGGGCGCCGGAAATCAATACTCGGAGTCCTCGTTTGCCAATACATCTAATCACACTGAAGTAGCTATTGATTGACAAAACTTTTGAGTGCAGTAAAAACAACATGAATAGCCCATAACGTTGCGTTGATTTTGCAGGAATCAATCACGGAAGGCTCGTCAAAATTGATACAATAAACAAATGAAAATTTACATACTGCGATGTATAGCTTCCCTGCATTAATTCCTTTTCATTATTCGGTAGCCAGACAAGTACTGAGAAATTTCAGCATACGACTCTCACTCTCGGCAACAGAAGAATGTAGATGACCTTGATTGCATGGCCGCACATTGAAATCCAAGATCCGTCCTTGACGTGCAATCTCCATTAGCGTGTGATCCCCTCATTTGGCTTCCACCGCCGCCCCGTACCATAGACTCGGCGGGTCGAGATGATGTGTAGGTAGGTGCATGTGACGGCGGAGAGCGATTTTACCCGCTCTTACTTTTTGTATTAGCTACAGTATATGTTTACACAATACTGTACGTGTATTACTGTTTACCACCGGAGACAGTATTTTCGTCACCGTTCCAACAGAATTCCTCTACAATCCGCGACATGGCTGGACACAGGAATGTTACCAACAATGCCATCCTCAAAATAACGGGTCATTCCAGACGGACGGAACACGGTGATGGATTCCAGTCTGAGTTCATTCATAACCATCCCCATACCATGGTCAAGAATCCTCTGGCAATAAATCAGTCCGACATGGAGGAAGCATGGGAAATTCTTTGCGCTGCCGCTACGAAAACCCAAACTCATGGCCATTTCGTCCGCAAGATCCTAAAGTCCAAATTCCTTCTGAGCACATATGGATTCCATCTATGTGTTCCGCGGCAACCATTATTGAATGTTTCCTGAAATCTGTAAAATCAATTCCCGTATTATTATTTTCATAAGATTTCATGTGACGATTCCTAATTTCGCTTGATTGTGCATACGTGCATGTATGTACAGAAGAGAGGGTCCATGTCATTTCTGAACACCGCATTAAATGATGGAAGGTTCCGGACACGCCTATCACTGAAGATCGGACACGGACAACCACTCAGTGCCACTCAAGCTGGTCAAGAATAATTAATTTATTTCCCATTATCTATCATGGAAAGTATGTCACAAGAGCAGTTATTCCTGGGTCACCAGCCACCACAAAACATATATAATTTTCTGTATATATGCTTCTGTCAAAGCGAGTAATTTTGCAACAGCCCCCTCACATGTCATGCTCCAGTGCCAAACTGTAAACTTTTCTCAGCACAACGAGCAAGTTCAAAACCAAGGGCTCTGTATATTATGATTTTACTGAGAAAATCCCCTCAAACTTCACCGACAGCACCCTCCCACCGAGTCACCATTACGCAACTCATGATTTGCTCCCATTATTATTCAACATGAGAACCACGGTGGGAACAACAGGGTAAAATCTCTGGATGATGAAAACCAAGGTTAAATAATGAACTGACGGTTCTAACGGCCCGCATGTAAAACATGAGACTCCCAACGAAGAACTTATGACTGCAGAACGATTCCCCCGTCCCCCTCCCCAGAATTATGAACTCTCACACGGCATTTTCCTCCGCATAGTAATATACACAAGCGGGCTCACTCAGCAGCGCAGGAGGCGTGCGGCAGAAGTGCTTCATTATGACGGCCATGCAGGAGCATATTTGGAAGTGGCCGCTCTTTCATTTATGCAAAAAGCGGGAACCATATGCGCGCACCGTATAGCCTCTCTGCAATAATAATAATCTGCGGCCAAGGGACCGCGGTTCAGCGGCCCAGCAGATGGATTGCCACGATTCAGCCATATCTTCCGGCATGAAATTTAATAAAAGAGGCCGCGTACATATATATGCACACATACCACGCACACACATAAACACATACAAGTATGCACATAAATACACACATACACACACACACACACACACACACACACACACACACACATACAGGCAATACTGATCACTTCCAAACACACCATCCTGTATGCTGGTACCCATCGTTCATGCCGCCCCAACACCAACACTTTATAAGGTTAAAGCCCGAAAATTCTCGATTGAAAATTCAGGAAAAACCAAGGGAAACCCCTCTCACATACCAGAGCTCACTCACTCACTCTCTTTCTCTCCCTCTATCTGTGAAAGAAAGGAAGAGAGATGTGGGGGGGGGGGGCTGGAAACAACTTGAGAGTAAGAACCCCGACCAGCAATGGCTGACAGAGTGAGTGCGCTCCGCCACGACGGCAGACTCCTACAGTGAATCCCCCTTGCATAATGTAGTTTGATAAAGATATATGGGCGGAGTATAGAGTTGGCAACGGGATTGTAAAAGCCATAAAATATGTACAAGACCTCCTTCCCTTGACTTTGCACATTCATTTACGTCTCGGAAAAGTCCTTTATTCGGACGAGCTTTTGGCGACGAGAGAGCCTTGGCGTGTACACGTGCGTGCTTATGTGTGAGTAGTGTGTCGTAGTAGGGACTGTTAGTGCGGACAAAGTCATCGTTGTAAAGGAGTGACTTTGAAACCAGGATCTATGGCAACGTTATCCGTCAGAGTTGGCTTCAACATCCGAACGCACACATTTACACACGCACACATACATGCAGTCACACACGCCCAGTCACTGTGTACATCCTCATACGATATTATTATTATTGCTTACTGCTACTACTACTCTCACGTTACTGCTCTGTGCTCTCTTCCGCCACGCGCGGTGCACTCCTGATAGTTTCCAGTAGAGCGCACATAACGGGGAGCTCTCTCTTTCAAGTGCGTGTGTGTGTGTGTGTATGTGTGAGTGAGTATATAACTGGAATGGACTACAAGGCCTTCCAGGGAGGGGGATCCACTTTCCTGGCGCACAACAAAAGTCACGGTCAGTCGGAGCGAGTCATCGTCCACATGATCCACACATAAAAGTAACTTATCCTCCCTTTGTGCCGGAGAGAGCCATCGGAGAGATCAGAGGAGGTTGACTATGGATATTAGATGGACAGGGAATTAAAAACCTCCCTCCTCCATCCAAGGAATAATAAGGGTCAGATAGAAGCCGTCAGCCTGCCTGTCCCATCTTCCACAGCTTCATGTACTTTGCCTTTGTGTGAAGAGCCACTGCCTTTATGAAAATCAAAGAAGGGTAGGCAGTGTATAGATATGACGTTTGAGGGCAACCGTTCGCATCGGCGGAACACCCGCTGAGCCTCTGCTTGCGGGTGTATGTGAGACAGAGACAGATGTGGGAATGGAATAATTTTCGAATTTAACAACGTCATCATCGGTCCATATTGTCGTAGTTGCTTTCACCACGGAATTCTAACTTGTTCCTCCGCATGTGGGTTTAGGAGGAAATTATGAGGGGGAGTGGGGCCGGGAAAGTTGGGGAGAAACAATGGGATTTGATTGAGAACTTGATGATGGCGGTGGTGAAATGTGTATGTATATGAGTAGGCGGAAGGTGGGAGATTAGAGCATGGAATTAAAAAGGAGTCCGGGCAGAGCTCGTCATGGGACGTGTCTGGAAAAAGTGGAGGAATTCGTTGGAAGAAAGGAAAAAGTTTTAACCATATTTGATCCAGGGCACGTCAGCACGTGTGCTCTAGATGTAGCCGGAAGGCCACCACGTCGGAGGTAGGGAGTCAGGTAAAGGCACACATGCGAACGAACACACACAGACACACACGTAGACACACACGCATCCACACACTCAGATAACATAGTTCACGTTAACTGGCCCGACGTGGGTCCTGTAAGGTGTGTGAAGGCATGTACGTGCCGTGTTGATCATGGGCATGTCTCCAATGTAATGGGGTTGAGGTTCGACGCTACTCCTCCTGTATGCTCTTTCAAAATCAAGTTTTCAAGGGCTCGTCCGCGTCGGCTGAAAGAGATTTTGGATCAAGTGACAGTTGTCACCCCTTTGGCCGGAACTCAGTCAGTATCAAATCAAAGGAAGGAGAATGCTCAGCGGAACCCAAACTGACTGTGAAATAGTCTTTGGTCCTTCTTTCTGACGTGAAAGTTAGGCGACGGCGTAGAAGAGCTTACTGTTGTAATGGTGATGACAGAATTTGCTCGCTAATGCTAAACTCCGGTGAATGGGACACAATGGATTTGAAGTATGAGTCCGGAGTTGCTACTTAATAGCACAGTACGCATACTGGTAATCATTTGAAGTTTTCGGCTAGTATAAACGGACTGTAGAAAACCGCAGGTCGTTTGCAAAAAATTCCTGCGGTGTTGCTCCAGTGGATAGCAGCGGTATATTGTGTATAACTTGAAGCCTCCAATCGACCCGTTTATAATATACGCCGCCGCCATCCCGATGGACATAAAGACCTCTTATTTTTGCACACTGTAAAAGAATAATTATATCCAGCAATTACCTTTTAAATGATTTTGATAGGAATAATTACTTTTGAGCGGAACTTTGCGAACCATTTAGATAGCGTCGCCTGTGTCATTCTAGTGAATGTGCGGCGTTTTCATGTACTGGTACGAACAGTTGCCAAATGTGGTGGTGAATTTGAATGGAGTGTAACCTCAATTGTTTTACTGCAGGCCCCAGTGGATCCTATGGCTTCCATTTCATGAAAAAGTACGAGTTCTATTCTCTAGACTGGACGAGAAATTTTAATGGATTGAAGGACACGGGCTAAAAGATCCATGCTATGCCATCCATGATAATGCTCTTATATTTTTGATCTGTGAATTCCTCCATTGTCAACGGAAATTTACCGCTATTTTATTCGTTTAATGTGCAGAAATATCAATGTAATTTCAATCTTGTTAGGAATTATTATTGATTTTGCCAACTTTAGGATTAATTATCCATTCAAAATATGAATTTATTTTCACTACTTCAACTGATGCAGGTGAATTTGAGGTTCCTCTGTTGTCTAATTATTTACGAACCGACATGAAGACTGTGAGATAGGTGGGACCCCTGATTCCTTTCCTTCCTTGCCCTTTTAAATCACGAAAATTCGGGATTCATGCCATGCCTGAGAAAGAGCCGGCACAAGCTCAATAAAACAAGGCGGTGAGAGATGTGCAAGTTATGCATGAACGCTCTGGGTAGTAAAAGCTATTTATTGTGTAAGGTGCACTAGAAGGCTTCGTAAATTATTACGTGCAGCTACGGTAATTAAATTACGTGGTAGTATTATATGGTAGGAAAATTTCTGAGAGAAATATTAAAGGGAACTGCTGGTTTGACAATATTTGTTATGTTTTCATACCATCAATAACTACAAGGGAGTGGGTGAGTACACAACAATTCGTTGCATATTTGTACACGTAAATGCATATTTTATGACTGTGTTTCTTCTGTGCACAAGCACGGGGTATCTCGGCGTTCATTTATGTACGTGCAACTTTAGATTCCGTTAACTTTTGTATTTGTGAGCCTTTGGGAGATTGTAGCGGAACATACTTTGAGTAGTAGTAGTTGTCCAGTCTTTCAAATTTGGGACCGGTCGTATCAGATTAGGCACACTTATTTACTTACTACGCAAGAGTGTATGTATTGACGCGGTTTAGCAAAGAGGGAAGTTGCAGCTTGAAGAGCTCATAATGCGATAACTTTTAAAATGGACAAGTACGAGTTTCTAGATTTTGTCCGAGAATTGCCCTAGTCCCAGCAGTCCAAAAGTTGTCACAATCTGAGGTTGGACTAACAGTACCGGGATAAAAGCGCAGTGTTTATGTGTGTCTGTGTCTATATCTGTATTTCGGATCGACTGTAGTGTTTACGTGTTTTTCCCGCATTGTGTCATACGTGGATGCGTGTGCCTGAACTTTTGGGTGAACTCATGTATTCCAGCACATGTTTGTGCATTTCGTGGAGGGCTCGTCATGTGTGCATGTGATTCATGCGCTTTTCCTCGCATGTGTACATAAATGTGAGTATTTGTAATTGCGAGTGTATTTTTGTGTACTTGTGAATAGGGAGTTAGCGCCGACCCTCCGTAGCGTTAATTTTTCGACGTAGCGTAAGGACTCGCCGTTTATTTAAGATTAAGGCTCCTTTCGCACTTGCAAAAAATAACGCTACGGAGGGTCAATGCTAACTCCCTAATGCATGTGACGTAAGCGGCCAGTAAATGCGTATTTACGTGTAAGCTTACAGTTGCGTTGGCATCTCTGCCTGTGCGGCCAGCTTCTGTCGTTCCAAGACACATCTGACAAGAAACACCCACGGCCTGTTCACGACATATTAGAATGGCATGTATACTGTGGTTTTCAGCACTGTGGGAAACATAGACAAACGCTAAACTTTCCTGCGCATGGCAAAAATAAATAAAAAGTGATTTTCATGAAATGCAAAATGAAAATTTTCCTATGGGGTTTAAGATGGATTTTTCCCCTTTCAATGGGCCCCCATTTGAACAATTTCGACGAGACATGTGCTGTCGACTCAAGCAAAAAGACTATTTTGTGACAAATTGCAAAAAATGCACAAACAGCGCCAAATTACTTTAATTGCACAATTTCCATGCAATTTCCAAAAAAGTTGTTTTTTTACTTGAGTCGACAGTACATGCCGTGAGTTTCTTGACGCTTTTACAATTAATGTTTATGTGAGTGGCATCGTAAATATTGCCAGTCGACTATATACATAAGCTTGTATAGCTACCTATAGAAAATACTGAAAATTGCATAGAAATCTACTAATTAAAGTAAGAAGGCAAAATTACTTTTTTTAGCCTTTTCCATAGGTAAATAATAAGAATGGTAATAGTCGACTAATAATATTTCAGATGCCACTGATTTTAAGATTAATCGTAAAAACGTCCAGAAACTCACGACGTGTACTGTTGACTCAAGCAAAAAAAAAGCTATTGTGGAAAATACTAAAAGTTGCATAAAAATCTTGTAATTAAAATAAATTTGCCTTCTTTGTACAGTTTATACAATCTTCCACAAATGTGTCTTTTTGATTGAGTAGATATCACACTTGTAATGAGTCTCTTCAAATTGTGCAAAGGGGGACCACTGAAAGAAAAAGTTCCCATGCTAAGTCCCATAAGAAAATTTTGGATTTCGCGAAAAACACTTAATTTTTTGTTGGAACTAAACCGTTTGTACTGCCGTGGTTGGTATGTAACAATAACGATGGTATACATACCGTTCTAATATCCCGTCAACAGACCGTGAGTTTTTCTCCTGAGGGATCATCCTGCTTTGAGCAAATGACATTATTAATATATGACAGAACAATTGAAATGAAAATCAAGTCAAAGTCGAAAGCACAACCTCCGCGTGCACGTGAACATTACATCTTTAGTAAATAGCTTTACAAAGTGCACAATGTGCCTTTACTTGTCCCTGTCTCTGCCTCTTTGTGTTGTTCTGTCCAAGTTCAACACCCAACACAATATGTGCACCGACAAGTGCATGAATATTTATGCATGTCCACACCACTGAGGGTGTCCAGCAAAGATTACTATAAGAGGATTTGCATGTGTCTCTGTTTACAAACATGAGCTGTGTTCCCCAGTGTACAGTAGCTGCTGACAGTTTGCCCCACGTGTAGTATGTGAAGGAGTTAGTGCAGGTGTGTTTGTGTGAGAGCAAAGGGAAGTGCGCATGTTGGATGTGCCAAAGTATCATCGCGCCTCACGGAATCTTTTGTATTATTGTGTGAAACCAAGTCTTTAGCATTCAAGCTTCTCGGAAAAGTACATGTATGCCTTGCTGGCAGCTAGTGCACACTATAAAATTTCACTACTTCTGCCTCCACTTCCCTCCTACGACTATCAATATCATGTGTATACGTCAGTTCAAAACTTGAGCGGTTCCCATAAGCATGTCGAACATTTCCTACAAACACACGCACACGCACACACATATGCTTTTACAAATAGGCGAACACACGCACATGCGAGGAGACATACTTGAATGATTATGTGCACACACACGCACATGTACACGAACACGCATAATTGTTCACTCACGTGCACACATACACATACACACACAGGAACACTCATAGCTATACACAAACGCACACACACACACACACACACACACACACACACACACG
>WJFA01001590.1:0-20363 GCA_009870155.1 Pseudobourletiella spinata | reverse complement strand
CCAAAACTTTGTGACCCTGTCATTGGGTCAAATCTGAGTTTCCGCACCTACTACTTTGCAAGAGGTAATATTTATGGATAAGCTCTGCGCTCCATAGGGTGTCGGTGCTGTGCGCCATTGGCATGTGGGAAGTGTCCCTTGCTAGTTACGAGTTATTAGTTTTCAGTTAGTAAACAGTTAAGTAAAGTTCATATGTTAAACGTTGCATCCGGCGAGAAAATCAAAAGTTATGCAGGCCAGCCGTAGATATGTTCAATATTGCAAGATTTACAGGACGAGTACAAACCGTCACTCCTAGACTGACGAATCCCTTCTTTGAAGAACTAATCGGTATGTTTCGAAAGACATACGCATACGTCGTAAGGCTTTGTCCATGGGCCAAATGCAGCCGTACAAATTCTTGTAAGTAATATAAATACTTCGACTATAGCAAACCGCAGGAACTGGTTTCTGTCGTTTGCACCAGGTGAACATTAATGTTTAATACTTCAATAGTAATTCAGGAATAATTCAATAGTAATTCAAGACTAATTCAATAGTAAGTAATAATTACCTTCGAAAGCAGGTTATATGAAGGTCGGTGGAGTCAGGGGACGAGTCTTTCCGAGACGATTACGTCCACAATAAGAGATTCATTGAAATTGTTTTGGGTTGGGAAGATCTTTTGGGTCAAGATCAGCTGCCCTATGTTTTGTGGTCAAGTTTGCCTATGTCAACAGGTCAAAATTGACGAAATGTATTTACCTTTACTTATACAGTAATGCATATGTTCTGAGATTCGGAAAATGGATATGCATTTCTGTGTTCTAAAGGACAGTTGGGAATGCATGTATTTGCGCTTGTGTATGAGGAGTTTGTTACTGCACGGCAGAGGGTTGCGGGAGCGTGAGGGGGAGTAGTATGGGTGCCGAAGCCTCAGCGGAAATACTACGCCTTACAACTGCATATGGGCGAGTGTCGGTTTAGGGGTGTGTACACAGTTAGAGGTAGAAGTGTGCTTAGGCGTGTTGGTCTATGGTGTGGATATAATGATCGATAAAGTCATTAATTCAGTGTTGCTGAATTGCGAGCGCTTCTATCACGGCAGGAGTTTTGGGACACAGGGGTACACAGTTTGAAGTGATTATAGCGCTGTTATTGTTTGCCATGCATGTTGGTAATGGACGTGTTACATAAGTTTATTAGTACCCCAACGTAAAATTTGCTGATGCTGGAGTATTTTAGCGCGCTTATGGTTGGTATGTTTACAGTGTAAAAGTAGTTGTTTTCATTTAGTACTGGGCGAACTGGTTGCCACGTGCTCACGATTTCATTTGCCTCAATCGGTTTCGGAATCGTTTGGATGCCTAATGCGTTCATTCACTGTGACGGGTTTGTGAGTTGTGGTCGATGTATGGCGTCCATTTGCTAACCGGTAGATCATGCCACTTTTTATTGCGCATTGATGTTCCGGAATATCTTATTGCTGGTACAAGTAAGGCAGATTTTGGAGATATAGCAAATATTCCAGTTCGTAAGGTGTTTTACTTGCTGGTAAAAAGTATGCGTTTTTCTTCTGTATTACCAAACGGAATTTCACTGGTGAGGCGGACTGGTGGAGTGGAAATATTGTGGATGTACTGGTGTTGTACACGTGGATAATATTTCACATTTCATTTCGTAATCGTGAGGAGCATAGTCATACCATATTGTATGGTCGTGCAGCGTGTATCCGTTCAATTTTTGCACGGGTAAGTGTGGCAGTTTACGATGGTTCTATTACCTGCGACAACAGCAGGTTGTTTTTGTCGGCGTAGTGGTGGAGTCAGGGGACGATAGCCTTTCGTTGATGGTAGGGGTCGCAATTTGAAAGATTTTTTTCGCTGTGACGTTTCGTCATTTGACGAGGATGAGCCCTATACTTTTTGGTGATCTTTGTCCTATGTCAACAGAGTCAAACATGACGAAATATGTTTGCATTTAAACAACATAATTCATACTGCCTCGGATTCGGACAAACAATATGTATTTTAATGTGTTCAAACCGACGGCGGGGAACGTATGCATTTACACGTGTACAAATGACCTGTATCAGTGCGGATGGGGTATGTACATGTATGCAATGTATATGTGGGCGGTGGGGGATGGGAAAGGTGTACCGTATGTATTACAACTGTACTTAGGGAGGGCGGACTGTACGACAGTGAGCTCTGTAGAAGTATAACCAGGCGCTCGCATACAAAAGATCATGTACGTACAGTTTATTCGGTAATGTGAGGAATGGGCAAGTAGGTAAAGCTGTACTGCGGTGTCGTGATTATGATAATGGAGGAAGTCTACAATGCGAGGTATAGTGAAATGGTTACGTTGGGGAAAATGGGAATCAGTTGTATCTATGCACGTACAAGTTCTTGTGGGGATGATACGTTGGTAAGTTGTCATGGAATGCGATTTTTTCCCACGTGGAATCCATGCTGTTCACGCGGGCGTTTCCGGGTAGTTTGTGTAATATCTTCCATGGGGTTCATACGACGTAGTAAATGAATGCGGGTGGACGATGTGGACCCTATTTAGTTAATAAAATAAGTATTGACTTGAATACCCAAGTTTTCAAGGCACAGGCTTAGATTGCTGCGGTGAGTTTATCAATTGTTGGTTTGTGTAAGTTGGTTGTTCTATGTCGGAATTTACCGTGTAATTTCGGAAAAAATTAGCTGTGCATGTTTTAACCCAATTAAAAGGTTGTAATATATTAATTTACTTGTTATTTACACTTGACAAACGGTTTGCAGATCGGTGTTGGGATACCGTGGAAATCGGTCTGCGTGGTACTAATTCACTGCAGTCATATTTTAGGCGAACGAAACGTAGTACGTAAGTATTGGAGTTTACAACCCTGTATTTGTCTATAAAAACTAGGATTCAATGCAAGTATCAATTTGCCACTGTTCAAGTATTGGAGCATGTTGGATGCTGTTATGAGGTACATTTTGTAATTGATGGGTAGGTGACGTGTTTATAGACGTGTGCATAGTAATGATGGACTGAATATATTGGGTGGAACATGCGAAACAAGTGCAAATTTGGCAATTGATCAAGCTATTACCAGTGATTCGGTGCTACCGTGTGTTGATAACATTAACGTGTCACACGATACAATAGGCCGTGATCAAGTGATCGAGGATTCACATTGTGATTCCCCGAAAAGTTTATTTATTGGGTCATGTAAGTAAATACGGGGTTACACAGTTGTCATGTGTGTGCATGTATGTCAACATGCACTTGTAGTGGTACACATGTATCCCAGGAGCTTTGCACGCTTTCAAATTGTGATCACGGCACAAGCGTTTTCTGCTAGGACAGTACATGCGGTTACATGTAGATTCAGCTGCTCTAAGTGATGCAACTAGTTCAAACAAGAATCAACTGCCACAGAAGTAACCGAGTTCAGTTCCACGGTTGCTTAGAGGCCGGAGGTTTCAGGTGTACCTCGGTCGAACACGTTACGTTTGTTGGCATCAAATCGGACAACCACAGAGGATATAATCACTCCACACCGTGGGCGAGGAACCACAATACGCTCGTCAGAAAATTCATGCGTGGTGGTTGCATCGACAGCATCGTCAACTGCTTCGACGCCGTACTGTACAACCCACGTATATGCAAATACGTGCCAGCATGATACACCGTGTAGTAGGGCGACTAGCCGCCTGCGTTGGTTAAACTGTTTTGCTTGTCAGAATGACCACGGTCATACTGCTAATACGTTCAATCTTATGGATAGCAACAACTTTATCATGGTGTTCGTCGTTACCTGATGTCACAGGTCGCGAAGGATGTACTGCAGGAAATCATTGATAAATGTCTTACAGTGATCGAGCTTACGTTCTGCGGAACTTGTCACAGATCGATATTGGGATCTGCTCGGCGTACACAACTATTCAAATTAGCGCTGTCAAATGGTTTCAAATTCGATGACATCCCAGACGTCCTCACGGTGTGTAAGGATCAATTTATTCGTGTACACGTGTAATATAAATGGTGACACAATGACAGCTGCGCTTACATTGAAGTTGTTGATCAAAAGGTACTATCTCCATAAGAAGAGAGGTTCGTTTCAATCCGCATACTGTTCACGCAGATAAGGTTACGCGCTACTGAAGGACAAGCAGCTATACGAGGAAATGTAAACGTGGAAAGTGATTACCACTTGGTGACCACCTCGTGCAATGAACCAGGCAGCAACGGTGCACATTAAATTGATGAGCAGAATAGCCGACTGTAGGCCGTATATGGAGGAGCGAATCCGTCCGTATATTGTTCTGCTGGCTGCAAAATACCACGTACAGATTGAGTTTTACCGTAAGGAAGGTGTTCGAATTTCGGAAGCGTGGGACAAGTACTCTTCAGGTATGGACAAATAGTTGTTATCTCGGGGAAGCGGAATTTGTGAGCCTTTATTCGCGGTTGTTTTACAGCTGACACGTTGTTGATGATAACAACGGGTCATCAGTTGACGATGCAACTAAGAATGCCATTTCCGAGGATGCAGACGAATCAAAAATGGAAAACATGGAGCATGAAAACGGTGGTAAGTTTCGTGGACAATAGGAACAGAACAAATTACACCAGTAAAATTGGAAAATGTAATGTTCACTATAACATTATTGTTTTGTTTATTACACGTGTTCCAGGTAATGACGGTCAAATAGCTCACGAGAGCTGCAGTGAGTCGTTGTTATATTCAGATCAGACGAGCCCATACGACGGATTGAAAATTGCTCCGGCTAAGAAAACACACCGATACCGTTTTTATGGATAAGTTGGCTGAAGAACTGTTGTTTCCATGTATCTATAGCGGTAAGGAGCGCAAGTACACGTTTACCCCTACCTATACACAGATCGCGAAATCAGACATTCGAAGTCACAGAAGAGCGTGTCGCTCTTCTGTCGCTACGCTCTGGAACGCTACGCTACGCTGTCCCTACGCTAGGAAGGAAATTTCAAACTCTGGCCCTCCACTCGGATTTGCTCCCGGGCCTTACCTCTTATCCATATCCCCGCGCTCATTCCAAATTCTCTATTTCGAACCCTCCGAAGGCCTTCCCGCCATTGTGAAACCAGATGTCACTGTACTGTTCTGTGCAATCCGCATCAAATGAACACCAAAAGCATGTGCATGCACTATGTGCATTTCTTGCCAAATAAATTAGCCAAAAATCGGGACTGGCGGCTACGAGCCATTTATTTTTCCACGTTACGTTCCCGTTCGTTCCGCTTTGAAAAAATGGCGCAAACCCTCATCACCACTCAACCATCCTTCGGCGCACATCACTATTATTATTATTTCCTTTTTTCCATCATCCAATAATTTGCCTCTTCTTCGGCTACACATGTAACGATCTACGATACTACAATTTTCCCTAATCATTTTGCACTACCAGACGCTACACAAACTCTAATGATATGTCTCGATCACGATATGTTTCTATATATTCTTCATCTTTATGTCTTCCCGCTTTTAATTTGTCATCTTCATCAGCTAAACTTGGCTCAGCCAAGATAAAATTTTCCCCGCTCAGCTGGACGACTTATGCCACTTGAAACCTCCAACTCACAGGCGCAAAATAAGTTTTTCTTTAACAGGAAATCAAACTCAATCAAGTCTTACTCCATGGTGCAGCGGAGGCAACCTACGGTTTTCCCGCCGTCACTTTTCCAAGCTACTGATAATTTTTTTACAATCCCCAAATAATCGGAAAGTCCTTGAAAATAACATAACGACCAGACGACGACATGTAGGCATTAATTCGAATATAATTTATCTTCTGATATTTTTTTGTAATAGTCACTCATTCAAAACTTGCCGCTAAAATAATATTAATAATAATAGTAGCAGTAATAATAATAATAATACTTAAAATACTTAAAAACAAGACGCCACAGAATGTATTACTATATATGTGCTATAATATAGGGAGGAACAGCGCTGAAATTTTAAATTTGCGTTATTCATAATAAAATATTTAATTATCATCATTCCAGTTTAAAATCCACCAACCCGATCTTACTCATTTTGAACACGGAAAAGTTCTCACAGAGCAATAATAATAATTATTCCCGTTACTACAACAATTATTTTTTAAGCAACAGAGTGACGCATGCGTCCATCCACAAAATATCTCATGATCACGACAACAGAGGGGAACATACAGTACCTCTAACTCGCAAAAATGTTGACAACTTGTTGAAATTACCAACAACCAAAATGGAGTAAATGCACCACATTTCATCTGAACAAATGCAATGCCTCTTCCTCATCATCATCATCATCTCTTTTACCGCTAAATACAAAACCAAAAGTGTTGCTCTATTAATTAAAAATATATATTCAGTACAAAAAAAATTGTGACGCTACAAGTTGCTAAATATACTATTAATATATGTACATACATAGCTTGAGTTTCTCTTGTATCATTTTGGAATGAAGAATGAGAAGTAGAAGAACGTGACAACAGCACTGCGATGGATCACTGCTAAAATTCATTTTTTATAAACGCGGGAGAAAAAACAAGGCTTTCCATCTCAGAAAAAGTAAAATAATTCACTGAAAAATTGAAATTAATTTAGAAAGCCATGATGACTAATTGGCTGGTTTTATATGGATTTAAATGTGTGTATTTTTTTGTATCTACACAGTCCTGCGTGCCACGATATTCATTTTGGGGGCGTTCTGGGCATGTCAACAAATTGTCAAAAGTTGTTGTTGTCGATGTTGTTCAGCGATGTTCTTCTTGGACGAGAGCAATTTTCTGAATAGTTTTTTCTCACGACTACGACTCCATCCGAGTATGATAGTTGTTGTTGGGGGTGTCAAGGATCATTTGATATATTTTTTTATTATTATTGATTGTACTGTTCCGGAAGGACGTATGAGATATCATCCCAGGGATGACGGTACAACCCTTGCTTCAATCGCTTCTGATCCATGAAATGACCGATGAACCCAATGCTTCTGCCAAGGACGAACAAACCGTTGATAGCACCCATCTCGATGTACTCTCGAGCCTCCTCCCTGGAACGAAAAAGTAAACAAGATTATAATTAATAGTAGATAATAATTTAAAAAAAAGAAAACACGAATAAACTACATGAAATTTCAAATTCAAAAGATTAAATACATCGGTAAATAATGAAATTTTAAATAAACAATTTCAAGCATAAAACTATCAATTAAAAACTATTTATAAATAAATAAATAAATAATAATATTTTTAAAAACTACAAATAAATAAATAGTAGTATTTTTAAAACTGTATATAGATAAATAATAAGATTTTTAAAAAGTATAAATAAATAAATAAATAATAAAATTTTAAAAAACTATAAATAAATAAATGATTACAAGTTTTCTAAAAAGCCATGTACGAATAAAAAATTTTAAAATCGAAAAATAAACAATATTTTAAAAAAATAATGTTAAATAAAAAGTAATCATGAAACAGTAAAATAATTTTAAAATATAAAACATTAAGGAATAAAAATATTTTTAAAAATGATAAATAAAACGTAATTTTGAAACAATTAAATATTTTTAAAATATTAAAAAAAGAAATAAATAAAAATATTTTTCAAAATGATAAATAGAAGGTAATTTTGAAACAATAACATATTTTTAAAATATAAAAAAATGGTAATAAAAAAGTTTTTTAAGAAAATGGAAAATAAACAAATAATTTCTTTAAACTGATCAGCAAGCAATCACATACTTTTTTAAAAAAATAAATAAGTAATGAGATTTTTTAAAAGCAAAACCCTACTTTGTAAAACAGTTGGATTCTCGCAAAAAGTCCACGAAAGCCACGGCAATGATCCCATCCACGTTCAAGATCAAGTTGGGCTTCTTCGAAGTTGTAATCTTCTCGACTTCCAGGGCATAGTCCAACAACGGGGTGGTTGGGAAGTTCTTCTGAACGTAATCTTTGATGATCTTGACTCGCATGTCGGGATTATTGATGGACTTGACTCGGTGCCCAATCCCCATGATCAACTGGCCCTTCTTGCGCATGGAATTCACAAATTCCATGGGGATGAGCCCAGCATCAAAAGCCTCACTGAACTGCTTCGCAGCATCGTTCAAAGCACCGCCGAAACGATCACCCTGTAACATTAAATAACAGTAATTTTATTTACCAAAATAAACTTCGAATTAGCAATGAATAAAGTAAAATCTTCCCGCGCCTCCAGAATATTTGTCAACACTACTAGTCCCGAATTTTCAGTATTTTGGGCAACTCACAATGGTCAGGAGTCCCGAGACAAGTGAGGAGACGAGATCCTTCCCGGCACGGGCGCAAACGATAGTGTTATGAGCCCCCGACACGGCTGGGCCATGATCTGCCGTGACCATGAGACACATTTCAATAAACTTGCAGGCATAGCGCGGCAGTGGCCTTTGGAACCACAGGAGGGAAATCACTCCGCCGATGCCCAACTCTTGCTTCAGCACCTGTGCGAAAAAAAAATCAAGTTTCAAATGTCTTCACAGAAGTCAAATACTACTAATAGCGAATTCTATGAGTCGATTCCTTGCCAAAAACTTACGTCTGTGATCGGCATACCGGCATACAAAAGTTCTTGCCCTCGCTCATCACAGATTGACGTCATGAATGAGGCGGGTTTTCGAATGAGTCCAAGCTCTCTACAAAATACAAATAACATAACATAAATATTTTCGAAGATTATTAAACTTCACATAGTGTTTCTTTTTGGAGAATTTATATGAAAAAGGTGGGGGGGCATTACCGCGCCCATGAAAAGTCCATGGGGACAGTTGGTGGCGGTTCCTCATCCTTGACTTGAATTTTCCCGGCCTCGACGAGCTCGTGATAGGTTTTTTGAATGATATCCCCCAAGTCATCAAAGGTGTCCGGGACATGAGCCCCAGCCTCCCGCAGCGCCTTGTTCTTCGCCAGCGCAGTCTCCCGATCTGAATTGGCGCAGGCTCCCGCATGACCAAACTGTACTTCGGATGCAAACATGCCGGCGCACGTCCCTGTTGGTCCACAAAAAAAAAATAAACACGATAGGTAAAAAAATGCATACAAAATTTGAGATACAGAATGCAAAAATATTTAGAAAAATATGTAAAAATGTGTACAAAACACGAAATACGTAATGCAAAAATATTTTGAAAAATAAATTGTTAAAATCACTACAATAAAATATTTCAAAAAACACAAAAAATTTAAAATGCAGAAATAAGTGAAAAAATGAAATGTAGAACGCAACACTATTTTTAAACATTAAATTATAGAATACAAAATTATGTTTTAAGATATGTAAAAAGTTAAATTTTAGAATACAAAATTATGTTTTAAGATATGTAAAAAGTTAAATTTTAGAATAGAAAATTATGCTTTAAAATATGTAAAAAGTTGTAGAATACAAAATTATTTAAAGTATGTAAAAAATATTAAATATAGAATTGAAAACTACTTTCAAAAATGCTAAAATATATACAACATGGTACACAAAAATATTTATAAAAATACGCAAAACCATGGAAAATGCTTTTTAAAAATTTTTTCAAAAAATGTAAAAATTATAATACACAGAGGGCAAAAATCACTTTGAAATATGTAAAATTAATAAAATAATTAATTTCAATATAATTTTAAACGTATGCAAAAGGTTACAAAATGCATACAAACACTTTTAAAAAATATGCACAAATTATAGAATACAAATAATTTTTTAAAAATTTATAATGTAGAATACAAATATTTTAAAAAATATGCAGAGAAATAGAAATCAAATATCTTTTTAAAATTAAAAAAAAATAGAATACAAATGTTTTAAAAATTATGTAAAAATATAAAAATGCATTCTTATGGTAAATTTATTTTAAATATCTGAAAAAATAGTACCAATGCACCAAGCCACCAGCGGCTTTGTAATTTTCCCGCTCTTCAAGGCTTCGCAAACTTCATACTCTTCCACCCCGCCCACTTCACCCAGCAGCACAATCATTTTGATCTGCATCCAAAATCAATCATCATTAAGTTAAACGCAAAAACCAAACCTACCAAATAAGTCATTCGCATTGCTGTGCAACCCACCTCGGAATTATTCTGATATCTCATGATAAAGTCCATAAAAGTCGTTCCAGGATAGCGATCCCCGCCGATGGCGACGCCCTCGTACACCCCATTGCTGTTCTTGGACACGATATTGTTCAGCTCATTGGACATGCCCCCGGACCTCGACACGTAGGCCACACTCCCGGGCCTGTACAGCTTGGAGTACAGGATATTATCCATCATCCCGCCCGTATTTCCAATCTTAAAACATCCCGGCTTGATCCCACCCACCGTCGCCGGCCCAATGATGGCCACACTATTCTCATCCGCCTTCTTGATAATCTTCCGCGTCATGTTCTCTGGAATGCCCTCAGCAATGATGGCAATCACCCTCACCTGCGGGTAATTCAGCGCCTCCAACGTCGAGTCATACGCGGAGCGGAGCGACGCAAAGTTGACCAGCACATCCGCTGCCGGATGCTTCCCAAAGGCATCCCGCATCTCCTTGTACACCGGGATCAGGATCTCCTTGTGACCCCAGTAAAACTTTTGCTTGTGATCTCCGGTGAAGGGGTAAATCATCGCCACGACCTGGCGGGAAATTCGAAACCAGAAAAGTACTTACTTTTCTTAGAAATTTTAAAAACTACTTTTGCAAAATTCCATTGAGAAATCACAATTTCTGCTTCAACAACTTCGAAAATTTAATTGGAAATTCCAATTTTTGCTTCAACAGCTTCGAAAATTTAGCTGGACATTCCAATTTCTGCCTGAACTACTTCCAAAATATGATTTCAGGACAATTAATTGATGACATACCGACGGTTCGGATCTCCGGCAGACAAAGTCAAAGTCCAGCATCCCCTGCACCGCCCGCGTCTGCATCCCCCAAACGATTGCCTTGGTATTTCTCGAAAAAAGACTCGACGTCGTGTCCACGATCCCTCCATGATGACTACTGACAACACATCCATTCTGATCCACTATTGGCTTCCCCTCCGCTACCAACTCTGATGTCTTCCGACTCACTGGTGGACTTTTCTAAAAAATATAAAAAATAACGAAAAATTGAATAAATTTACTTTTTTAAAGCACATTTTCCCACTTGAAAATAATTATTCAATTCACACACTGGCGTCAGTGACTTTTTCATGGGTCAGAAGACCAAAAAGCAGCAACGGGTAATTTTTGAGTCAAATTATTTGACACGTCAGTCAAGTCGCACTCCATATTATTGTTATTATTACTTTTAGTATAGTTGTTATTATTACTATTATTATTACTATTATTATTACTATTATTATTACTATTATTATTACTTTTATTATTACTTTTATCATTGCTGTTATTACTTCTTTCACTATTACAATTATTTTATTATTATGTTTTTATTACTACAAATATTATTGAAATATCGCCCTCTCACAGCATGGAACGATTTCACCAAAACTTGAGGAATTTCCAATAAATCTCCACCATTATTAGTCCTACAGGTCTCCAACTGTACAGCTGCTATCTGCTAATTCCAAATGTACTAATACAAAGAACATATAAATATGGGAACGAACCTCGAGAACACGCTCTATTCGTACGTCTAGCCGGAAATATTTCCTCAGAAGCCAAAAGGTAATTGTGAACAGGAGGGCGAGAATTTCCACGAGCAATTTTGTCAACCACTGCCAACAACGACTTCTACGCTACACATATTATATTCAACAAGCTTGACCACAAAACTACGAACAACAACAATAACAATAATAATAGCAATAACCACGGTGCATAAGCTTCAAAACTCCCAACAATACCCACACAGCACATTCCAACAAGCTTCAAAAGTACCAACAGTGAACAGTAACCACGGCGCAGTCCAACAAGCTTCAAAAACTACCAGCTATGATAACAACGACAACAACGGCACATCCCAACAATGAGTTTCAACACTACCAACAACAAAAACAACAAAACCCGACGGCGCAACTCAGTGAAGTGCAAACAACAATTTACAAGGAAGAAAATTAAGAGACATTACTGGCAACATCCCAATCATGCCATGTATCATGTTACGAATGGAATAAAATAGAAAACATTTCGGCACAAAACATTCTGCCATTCTCAACTACTTTTGTTCCATTGTGACAAAGGGGGAAATCCATGGATAAATTTTGTCAGAATGGTAATGAAAAATCCCCACGCTGCGAGTCAGTGTCACGCTGTCAAGTCTCAAGTCTCACACTGGCAACATATGACACATTCACGATGGCACGATAAACTACTACAAACACTTACTCAATAGGAGGGTAAGGTGGGTGTACAAAGCGGATCGGCTCCGGGCTTACAGGGCATACGACCCGACCCTAGTGTATACTAAGCCTAAAGCCTTTCGCCCATCTAACGCCTAGTTTCCAAAATATTCAAAATTCAAATTTCACCGAAATCATTTCTGGGAAATGTAACGTGGGATTTCCCATAAGGATTTTAAGCGACCGTAGGTGTTTTTGCAAAAAATCACTTTTTACAAACATTGGAAAAATGAGTTAAGAACTGACTTTTACGATGTGGGAGCATCAATGGGGATGGAAATATGAAATTTGGCGCTTAATGTTGATGAAAAAGTAGGATTTTGTGGAAATTATTGAGGTAGGGAAAATGTCATGAAATTGATTTCAGGGGAATGTAGTATGAGATTTAAAATTGGAATATCTTGGAAACTAGGCGTTAGATGGGCGAAAGGCTTTAGGCTTAGTGTATACTAGGGTCGGGTCGTATGCCCTGTAAGCCCGGAGCCGATTCGCTATATACACCCACCTTACCCTCCTATTTAGACTCTATTTTGTTGAACAAGCTCATGGAAACCATTTTGAGTTTATTCGACTGACTTTTAAGAATGTCAAACTGTAAAAGTTCCGGTCGTGGGTTAAAGGGTTAAGGTTATATGAGCAAAACTGTCAAGAAAAATCCAAGAATAAAAAAGACAAAAGAAGAAAATCAAAATGACAACAAGAAAGGCACACTCAGTTTGACTTTTGACGTAGATGAAGAAGATAGAAAAAATGTAAAATTGAGAGCCGAATTTCCCACCTTGAATTGCGGTGCATTATGAGCTGCGGCTATTACATTTACAGCACCACCCGCGGGAAAGCCGATCGGCGGAGAGATGAAATGAAAGAGACTCTTTTTGATATTTACATAAAAATCAGGAGAGAAAGAAATCAACAGAACAGTAAAACAACAACAACAATAGCAATACATGGGGTGGTCATTACGTCTCTTCAAATTGATGCAAAAATTCAATTCATAAAAGTAGTTTTTTCCCGCCAAATCTCTTGAATCAATTCCTTCCCATATTTTACAGTGCTGTGTGCGTCGTGCGTCTGCCTACAGTCTCTACATTTTTTTTGATATCCTATATCCAAAATGACGAGATAAATGTTGCCCAAAAATTCAATTCAAAAACCCCCCACAGTTCCCGCGGCAGCAGCGGCGGCCATCCCGCAGCAGATCAATGCGATATACATACACATACGTAGATACATTAGCGAATATATGCGACCGGAAAACACTGGATACGGCACGACACGTAAGGATACATATTATATGCATACGGGTGGGTGTATATGGGGTTTCAAATGGGATGTACATACGGGATGCACAATATGTAATGCAAAGGGCCATTTAAAATTTGAAAAAGAAAATTCCGCCAAAATCACTCATACTTGAGGCGGGCCATTTAAACGTTCAAAAACGCAATGTTTGTAACGAGCGACGAAACGAAGTGGACGCACGGGGAAGACGGGTTTTCAAACGGCCGGACAATATTTTTTGCGGGCAAAAATTGGAAAATTTGGAAGAAAACAATTTGAAATTAGTCTGAAAATTGTTTGGAATTGAAAAAAGGGAAAATTAACTCCAATTGAAAAGGAAAAAATTGATTTACATGTAAAAAAATTAGAAAAATTAGTTAGTTCCGTTGAAGGAAAAACTGGGGAAAACGCTGGAAATTTGGACGACAAAATTTGTAGAGGAAGAAAAAAACCAAAATTTACCACATTATTCTGGCCGGCCGGCAGGAGGAAATTGGCAGTCGTCGCCGGATTCTCGTTGGAGTACGCAATCGGTCGCTTGCCCAGCGCCATGCCCACGATGGCCGTCATGTGTGTCTCCGGTCCGAAGACATACAGCGGGATGGCGAGTTGTACGGCAACATCCCGCATGATCCTCAGACCCTCCTGATAATTCGGACCGGCCCGCCGGACGAAAATGGAGATTTTGTGAGCGACGAGTTTGGGTTGGAACTCGTTGAGGGCTTTGACGATGCCCTTGAAAGTGGCGGCAACATTTGTGAAATTGGCAATCCCGCCGCCGATGATGAGCACTTTCCCTTCCGGATGAACATCTTTCGTCATGAGGGACAGGATCGTCTTGGCGTACTCATAAGTTTGCTGCTCCGAGGGTGCGCCCGAGTATTCTCCGTAGTTGGCCAATTCCGAGGCTCCACCCATCTCACAGATTGTGTCACTGTAAATGACTGAAGCCCCACCGCCGGCCACCATAGTCCAAATTCGACCTTTGGGGTTCAAAATTGTGAGCTGGGAATGTAACAAAACAGTGCATGATGGTTTTCATTTGAATTTTCTGTTTGAATTGAACATGTGAATTGTACAATACCTTCAGACTCGCACCAGACTTGGCATCCAAGTCAGCAATGTACGCCTCTTCCGGATAAGCATCGCGACCGAACGGTGGCGGATACTCAATCTCGCCCCATTTGCTGCGACAGATAAAATCTGCCGTGGCATCCAACTTGGCCGCCAAATCCAACATGAAAATCTTTCCATCGTGGATCACCAACGGGTTAATCTCCAAGTAGGTAAAGTAGAGGTCCACGTAGGCCTTGTACAGCGTAGCAATGAAGTCGGCGGTGATGCTGGAATTATTCGAAATAAATTCTTATTTTTAAAGTGTGAACTTTTTTCGAATATTTTTAATCATTTTTTTGGTTCAAGGGTCTCGGGTTTGATCGTACCTTTGTTTATCCTTGCTCAAGGATGTGAGAAGAGCTGCCTTAATCTCATCACTAGTTGGGGAGCCTCCCACAGGGACTTCCAACTTCTTGGCCTTCGCATCCACGTCACCAATGTCTACACCGCCTTCGTGGGTGAAGAGGATCACGTCCCCGCGTCGGTGCGAGTAAATGCAAACGTAGGCTTCAGAATTCTACGAAAATTGGCACAACAAAAATTGCAAATGTGGTAGCCGAAAAATTGCTCTCATTTACAAAAATATTTTCGGTTAGATTAATTCTAATTTACAGAAATATTTTCAGGAATTAATTCTTACAACAAAATTTACAGGAATAAATACCAGCAAAAATATTTTTTAATTTAATTTTAATTTTACAAAAATGTTTTCAGGAATTAAATCCTATAGAAACGTGTTTTTAAATTAATTTTAAATTTGCAGAAATATTTCCAGGTACTTTTTCTTAAAACATTTTCCTTCAAATTAATTCTAGCTAACAAAAAAAAATTCAGGAATTAAAATTATTTTTATGGATTAATTTCAGTTTACCAAAGTATTTTCAGGAAATAATTCCCATAAAAAATTTTTTTGCTTTTTATTAATTATAATTTACGAATACTTTCAACAATTATAATTTAATCTAATTCATTCCAGAATTTTGTATGGTTGCAGCCGTTAACAATGTTAGAACAAGTTCCCCTCAATATGACATAATTTTGCAGAAATTCGACTTAAAAATACGGCACATTTATTACCTCAGGATGCGGGAGGAACGGTTCGATGATAAAAGTCTTCAACTTGCCAGTGGCTCGGCCGATCTGAAAAAATGAAAATTAAGTTTAAAAAATTACATTAAAGGAACTTACTCATTATTTCCCCGCATAGAGGAAACCCCCAACTTTTCTCAGGGTGGTCTGTCATGGTAAATTCAAGGCGCCCGAACCATACAAATTCCCAAATTTGAAAAGTGAAAAGCAAAAAAAAATATTAAAAGTCCTCCGCATAATTTTGGGTACCATCTGTGCCACAGCCCGGTAGGGGGTGTCACCTTTTTCCTCACACCCGTTAGGGGGTGTCACCCTCAAATTTAATTCTCGGGGGGGGGGGGAGCTTTGGTATGCGACGGAACCAGAGATTTTCCTGCCAAATTCCGTCTTTCAACCCTGCCAAATCAATCTCTACCTTTAATATTGTTGCAACAATCACATGTAAAACGAGTTTTTTCAAAACCAAATAAATGTCAAAATCACTTTACAAAATCCTGTCCTTCACCCTTAATTATTGCTGACTAAAACTCAAACAAACCGGTTTAAATATTAAAAGGGCGCAATTTTTCAAAATCCCATGATGACCTTCAACTTGACCACCAACACCCATTATATTCATCCTCATCAAACCCTCACATTTTCACTACTACAGCCTCCAGGATGGATGTTGGATAGTCGTGAGAAAAAAATGCGTCCTCATATCATTTCATTATTAGCAAGGGGAAATTCAAAACCTTGGGAAATCTCCTTTTTAACTCACAACACTAACACATAAAAAATCTCGTTAAAATTTAACAACAACCTTAACTGAAATACTACTTTTGCGCACTTGTTCATCACTAAAATTCAAACCAGAATGTAATACCGGCAAAGCGGTAAATTTGAAGTATAAAGTGTTACAAAATTCCTTTAAAAAACTGACATGCTCTTCAACAACAATTCTATCATAACCCAATCGATTCCGAAAAATGTCATCCTCTTCAATAACAATTCCATCAAAACCCTACCGATTTTGGCTCTAAACACACCTGAATATCCTTTTCCATCCGCTCCGCAATCCATCCCTTGACCGTGTCAAGGTCAGCATTGACCTTAATCAGACCCAATTTCCCACGCCGCTTTATCAACTGATCCGGCTTCACCACCAACTTGTTCGTCCTCAACCACGGCTCCTCCGTCTCCAGTGTGGCCCAATTCGTATTGACGTCGATGCTGGCGAATCGGGATGCGGCGTAGAAGGGCAGATGACCCAGGGCATTGTTCAGTATCCGCTTCCCAGTGGCTTCTCGGATTGCTTTAGCCGACATCTTGTTGGCTCCTTGTTCTTCCTTGTCTATACATACATACACAAATATATACAAATCAATTATGTACACACATGTAAACAAACCCACACCCTGGATCAGTTACTCTCCGACCAGCTGATTTCCAACTGGACCCACAAAAAACCATTGAAAATACCAAGGTTTCACCAACCTCTCACACGCACACACAGGCGCGTGCACAAGAGCCTGCAATTAAGTAATGGCTGTGGCAATTAAGATTGCTTCAAACGCACCTCACAACCTCACAGATGAACGTCAACTTGCCGACTGACTGACTGGATGACTGAGGCTGTGAATTTTAATGAGTACAGGAGTAAGTCGAGGCTTTGCTATTCTAAGTAATGCAGCATCAGCTGTAGTGACAGCCGTGTCATGATCAGCACGGGATGGAGATGGTGGGAAAGTCAAGATTTCCCTTGAGTGGCTCTCTAATTTTTTTGCATATTCTATAGTGCATTATAGGCTATGAATGGACTTACTTTAGTTAATGAGTGGTAGTATATAATACAGGGCTGTAGTTTAGTGGTGTGCGAGCAGCGGGTTGTATCGTATTGATTTCCCGTATTGTACTCACACAGGCACACACACACAGACACACGGTCGTCACACAAAGTATAGTGCAGTAAATGTACAAGTAGTGGTGTGGTATTGCAATACAGGCAAAATAGTCTGACACTGTCAAGTCACAATGCCAGAATGTGAACGTCACGCTGGAAACTCGGCGTACTCACTCGTTCGGGAGACTCCTCAAGAGTCATTCAGCATCAGCAGATATGCCGACACAGTTTAGTTTTAGTCAACTATAGACGACTATGTCAGTAGTCCCGCCTATACATATGTACACACACGGTCCACGATAATCCCAGATATTCGAGGCAGTAGGCAGGCAGGCATACGGCGGCTGACGACAATAGGAACAAGACACACGCCCCGACGTGGTACTATGTATTACAAGGCGGAAAAGTGCGGACGAGAAAGTGGGGCCGTATAGGCCGGCCGTGCATATGTATTAGTGTCGGAAGGGTTGCCACTTCGTGTCCACGTAGGCTCATATGTAGGCCTCAGGAATACCCATACACACATACGCACATTTAAACACACATTGAAACATATATACGCACGCGCACACACATTTTAAATTACACGCACACATACATTTAAACATACACACGGACACAAACACACACTTGCACATTTAAACATGCATACGTGCACACACACGCATGCACACACAGCTTCCTGAAAAGTGCTTTTTACTATGCATTGCAGCAATGTTATATGTTGAACAGCTATGGCTATGCTGTACTATACACGTAGATGTGCGGATCGATCCCATCGCGATATGTACAAGAATCTGATTGAACCAACACCCCAGAGCAATTTTAGTGTGAAGAATAGGGCATGTGTTTTTTTGGCTGCTCAGGGAAAATTCTCGAGGAACCAGCACCTTGATGCAAGAGTATGCACGTATGAGAACTTGAGAACCTATCGTTTGCATATGTATATAACTGTAATTTTGTATATGGTGGATGGTTTGTATATGGTAGATGGTGGAATGTATGCGGATTTATGTGTGTGTGTGTGTGAGCGTAGGTAGGAGATACGGAACGGAACTATTTCTGCTGCTGCACTGTATTCGCACTTGAACTTGCATGCGCAAGCGTTAGTTCGGACTTTCCATAGATCGCATGATGGCAAGACGATGATGAAATGAGCTCGGCACTTTTCCATTTGCCGACGACGACGACGTCACGGACGTCATCGTCGTCAGAAGCGGCTGGAGTAAAATCTAAACCATCAACGTACGTGTGAAAGGGTCGAAATGTTTGCACTCTTGGAAATACGGGAATAAGTGAAATGATTACGAACGTACACAATCTTAACAGTGACACTTTGAGACTTAGAACGGGAAAACGCATAAGATTTAAAATTTTTGCTCAACTGTCAGGAGGATCGGAGAGGGTTTTTTCGACGGACGGCGGTGGTGGCGGCGGCGGATACGAAATGTAAAATATTGCATGATGGTTAGCAGAAAGAGTTTGTTTCCGGTGTTCTGGTCTCATGGAATTTATGAATTTATTAGAGATTTGTTTTGTATTTATTTGTCTTAACATGTTTCGTGCAGTTTATTCTTAGCCAGCGGCTCATACAATAGCAAAGGGCCTTCACTTTTGAGGTCAGTGGGAGTAATGTTTGACCTCCCCTTAAAGGGAGAACCTTTGCTACTATGTGACGCTGGGATTAGAGGAATGTCCTATTTTTTTGTTTTCTTTTAAATGCAGTGACGACAGTTCCATTTTGAGCCATTGCTATGTAAGTACATGTCACAAATAGTGTAGTCAAAATGCAGATAATAATCCCCAAAGGATTCAATAATAATTTGGTCAGATGTTGGGTCGTATTATTATTATTATTATTATTATTATTATTATTATGGCTTAGAATTTATTTCCACCGTGTCCTATAAGTTTCATGTCCTGTTGTGTGGGACTGTGTGACACATGAAATATGATTTACGAGGGATGAAATAGTAAGCTAAGGCTGCGGCTATGGCTACCGGCCGTCAGTGCTTTTAAAAATAGAACTAAAAAATAGAAATATGTAGGATTCCCACAAACAAATAGAAATAAAAATTAGAAATATTCAAAACGGACTGACCGAAATAGAAAAACAATATGGAAATGTTTAAATCATGCAAACGCAAATAGAAATAACAAATAGATATGTTCCCAGGAATAAAAATACTCCAATACACGAATAGAAATAACAAATACATATTTACGTACTACATGGTAAACGTGGAGTTGTTGGCCCGTTGCGCTGGCTCGGCTGATTATCGGGAACCTTTCAACTAAAAACTAATTTTTAAATAAGGACCTATTTCTAATAACCGAACGTTTATTGAAAATAGAAATAGTCTATCTAGAAAATTTATAAATAGAAATAAACAAATAAACTTAGTTAGGGCCGTGAATTTCAAATAGAAATAAACAAATAGAAATACCGATGCCGGTGAATTACAAATATAAATATAGAAATATTTATGTTTCTTATTTCTATTTGTAAATTTATTTCTATTTGTAAATTTATTTCTATTTGTGAATTTATTTCTATTTGTAAATTTTTCTATTTGTAAATTTATTTCTATTTGTAAATTTATTTCTATTTGTAAATTTATTTCTATTTGTAAA
>WJFA01001589.1:0-20366 GCA_009870155.1 Pseudobourletiella spinata | reverse complement strand
ATGGTTTCACACTGCCAGCACTACATGGGCATGCTAACGTATTGAGGCCAAGGTTGTCAAACTAGTGTGATGTACGTATTTATTAGTAGTGCATGCATTCTAGTGCATACCGTACCCGTGTTGTTTGAGCATTATAGTTCAAGATTGTCTACATACGTAATAATTACAATTTAGTATTATTTATTGAGTTGATTTGGGGTTGTGCCGTGCAACTTTACGATAGGACATGAATTACACAGTAATAAACGATATAATACCTCAGAGTCCCGCGAAGATGATTATCACATGTTGTAATAATCATTATTTTGTCATTATCACATAAGTTATAACACCACAGGTTGTTATAACTTACTGTGTAATTCTAAAAATCCAACATTTCGGCTATGTAAAGTGCTGCAATTTTCATGGCACTACATCATAAGTAACACAGGTTGCTGCAGTCGGTTCGAGTTGGCTTACAGAAGATTTTACTGATAAAATTACCCCTGCGTTGCATGTGTTATCGGCGTATTTTCGAAGTTGCCTTTTTCGTGGAATGCCGCAGTGTGGGCATTTAAACATGATGTGGAACGCAGTCATTAAGGTTGTTCAGAAAACAAGTGTAATCTTTTTCAATTCTCCAGCAGTAGTTTATGTAACTGAGATATGAGTTGGGTTGAAAAGGGATTTTCGGTGAGTTTAAACGTAGATTTTGCAATAAACAGACTACTGGCCGTTTCAGATTCATGTCGTAGAAGTTACTGGCGTTGATGCAAGTTTTGAAGATTCTCGGCGGGAATATCTCGGCACACGCTCAGAAGTACTTAATGGAATCACTCTAAACTTTAGTTGACATTGGCATACATGTTTTCCCCATGTACGCACACTGCTTAATCGCAGATAATGACGAATGACCCGTTTGATCTCCTGAATGAAAACAGTGAGTTTGTGTGCTGAAGAATGGTCTTTGTTTATTATGATACGCCAAGACAACGTACATTGCGTTGATGAACGTAATTGGAACGTAGCTCCTCACCGACTTGAATTTGTCCGTCTGCTACCCCAAAGAACTAAAGTGGGACATTCTGGGTTTCAGTCTACGCTGCGCAATCGCAACTTTCAACGTCGATGGCAGCAGCACAGCACTTTTTTCTCGCACTTTTCATCCACCAGGTGAGCATTACAGCTCAATTTCCACTGTAGCTATAATTACCGCAGCTAAACTTGTGCAATATTACTTTTCCAAATTTTCAACTACAAAATCCTTCATTTTTTTTCATCATCACAACAGGTTTTCTCCTCTGAACCAGTTGTGGAGGATTCCCTTTTGAGTATAAAATGTCACGGTCACACAATACTTACTCCCAAGTTGAGACAAGTAGAACGAGTATGCCTTGAAACGGCACCACCATCTGCGGAGGATGCGGTGAGTTGTAATATTTTCCGTTATAAAACGTATTTAACGTATTTGCAAAAATTAAAACCATACTACAGCACCTTCTGTACTTACTTAAATCGAGCATCTTCAAATATTTCAGTGCCTCCATCTTTGCTTGCTCACCAATCTGAATATAACAGTAAGGCCAGCACATTTCATGAACTTTTTGTAAAACTATTGCTGTTAAATCATTCTCTTTACAATTTTTAGGTAAATGGAACATTATCCCCTGAAGGAACGGAAAATATTTTAAACGAAATCCATTCGAATCGACTTCGAAATAGTATTAGGCTTGCTCTACGCAAATGCAATTCTGGTAAGGGCTTGTGTACGTTTAAAATCCTTGCAAAATATTTCACTTCACTGGGAATGGGAATGGAGTCAATTTTGAACCAACGTTTCCCGCCAAATGTATTTTTATTATTGTCGTTGTTGTCAAGAATGACTTGCAAGGAATTAAAAACCAAAAATGCGTGTATTTCACCCAGGCCCACACTACGGAATCGGGGACGGCGTCTCCTGCGAGATGGCGGAGAAATTCCTGAAATGCATTAAGACAGCCGCAGAAGAGGTAAATCGACCTGCAAACAAATTAACTTTTTACTGCAATTGACTTTTGATTACTTCTGTTCAAATATATTCGCAGGATTGTCAGCAGTCCAAACCAAATGGGAAGTTGTTCTTTAAATATTCAAAAACTATTGAACTCAAGCGGGGCGGAGGATGAGGGTTATCCTGCTGTAAACCATTTGAGTGAATGTCTAAATTACAAAGTGCGCTATACAGGACGTCCAAAAAAAGATGCCCCCGATTTATTTCTTGTCAACTTGTATCACCATAAATTAAAAAATTAGTGTAATAGCAATAACATGGCTCAATATTTAATAAATAATGGATCTCGTAATCACTCATTAATTCAAATAAAACCTTCAATAAATTAAGTGGTGTGATTGCTTATAATCCAAGTTCTCCTGCCTGGCAAAGATCAATCGGCCGCATTGACTAGATTACCGTGTTACCAGAGGCCTTCCTACGGAAATTTCGCTATATTTACAGCTGAGCGCCTATGTTTTCCCACTTCGTAAGGTCCAAATTTCGTGGCAGATTAGAAATAAGAATTACCAGATCATCCGTGAGTAAAACCCTTCTGACAGACATGTGCAATTGAAACAGTCAGCCAAGTCCTTGTTTGCAAATTAGTGGCACAATACTTGCTGTCATAAACAGGGAATTCTCGGAAAATTTTGATGACAAGAATTATGGGCCACTAAAAATTCGTACGTGTACAGAAATTCCTGCAGGCCCAAATCCGGTGTAGATGTTCTTTCATCTGTTACTGATCAAGGTTCCACATAAATCAATCCTGCCAATGCACTCCAGCATGGCTCTGGCGTAAACTTGAACTTTGTTGACTCGATGACTTAATGCAATTTAACCATGAAAATGTAAAAAGCCAAATAGGTTTCCCGATCCTTTTTTGCTCTCTCCACCAGTTCGCCAACTATTATTTGTACCCGCAAACGGATCCTGTCCAAAATCGATTAATTTTCAAACGTCACATTGTAAAATATCATTATTCAAACCGAAGTAATTGTAGTGTTGTCAACTCCCGGAACTATTAAGACAGATTATTCAAGTTTATTAACACTACCTGGAGTGACTATAAAACAAGGACTCGGACTTGTGTTACTCATCACTAAAGTATCTGAATTCCTACCGAAACTTCAGCAGCCTCCATTTTCAAACGGAAACGGTAAGGATACAAACTTTAATTTCCAACTTGACTTTATTAAATTTAAAACATATTGAAATTTTAGTTTTTTTAAAAATGTTAGTATTCATGTTATCTGAATATTTCCAGAGATGAAGGGATCCATCGTTGTGGCCATCTGTGTGTCCTCCGTCCTTGTCATGATTATGGTTGCATCCAGCGATGCTCAGCAGAACAACCACTACCCCATGTCCGGCTGCCAGTGCCAATGCTGCGGTAGAAACGGAGGGCACTGCCACTGCCCTTGGGACCGGAAAATGGGCGGGAATTGTGAGAACGGCGGGAATCACTGGGTATGCTTCCCATTCAGGAGCCAGGACGACTGCTTCAGGAGGATCCCGCAGCGAGGTTGCAGCGGTACCATGTCTGTGTAGAGAATATTAAAAACTTTCTGTGAGCACAGTTACTCATGTCTCTATTGTAATACTTTTCGATATACCTGCCTATGGTCCAAAGGCAATAAAAGCATCAATCAATCAAGCAAGCAGTAATTATTGCATAAAAATTGTTTCACAAAACTGTATTCATTTCCTCGTATTGGCTCTCTATTGTGGACCAAAAGGCAAATTTCGGCCTAAGCGTTTGCCTGACTGAACTTTTAAAATTCTAGGTACTATCTTCATAGTTGGTCTGATTCGCACATTTCCTAACAGTGCCTTAATTTTCTGAGCAGCCATAAAAAATATATTTGTCAGAATATTTGTGGATGGAACAAATTCTAAAGGTTATAATGAAGTTAAGACGCATTTCCTACAGCGTCAGATGGTGTGATATTTGTAGCTATGTGTGATACAAGCTCGTCAGTTTTTGCGGTTTTAGCTAATTTGCTTTTTCCACACTTATCAGTCAATTCCAGGAAGGCCTGTGAATCATACAGGATGAATAGCGGCATAAAACTGCAGTGATTAACTGGTGATAATGCAGTGACTCGACTTTCATTGATTGAGATTTAGCATTCGTCAGTTCATCGCACGATCTGGAGCAACTGCAATCAAGATGAAGCCAGCGTGCCTAATATTGTGCTTCGTTATACTATGGATAGACGCTGCCCGTGGGTACGAAAATATTGAAGTCACCCATTAAAATTTGCATCAAATTCATGCAAACTACAGCTAATTTAACTTGTCGTTTATTTTAGGCAGCGGCAGCCTGGAGCAATTTGGATGCCCAGTCTCCTCCGCTTCAACGGAAGAAAAGGATACAGTCCAAAATGGCTCATCATACATGGTGATTAAACTCAATAATCTACTTAATCCGAAAATCATACTGCAATGCTTGCCTTCAATATTCATTTTAACATCAATGTTTTAAAAACAGAATTTTTCAGAATAGAATTTTTTAAAATAGAATTTTTAAAAATAGAATTTTTAAAAATAGAATTTTTAAAAATAGAATTTTTAAAAATAGAATTTTTAAAAATAGAATTTTTCAGTAGAATTTTTAAAAATAGAATTTTTAAAAATAGAATTTTTAAAAATAGAATTTTTAAAAATAGAATTTTTAAAAATAGAATTTTTAAAAATAGAATTTTTAAAAATAGAATTTTTCAGAATAGAATTTTTCAGAATAGAATTTTTCAGAATAGAATTTTTTAAAATAGAATTTTTGGAATTAGAATTTTTAAAAACAGAATTTTTTCAAAGTGAAATTTTTAAAATTGGAATTCTTAAAAACAAAAGTTTTCAAAATAACATTTTTGAAATTAGAATTTTTGAAAACAAGTTTTTAAAATAACATTTTTGAAATTAAAATTTTTAAAATCAGAATTTTTTTAAAATAAAATTTTTAAAATTGTAATTTTTATGAACAGAACTTTTTTGAAAAAAATTGAAATTAAAATTTTTATAAATAGATTTTTTTAAAATGAAATTTTTAAAATTGGAATTTTAAAAAATGGAGTAATTTTTTAAAAATTGAAGGAACGGCTGGAGGATCCTCCGCGGAAAACGTTGGAGCTTGGTTCCAGGATCCTAGAGCCACAGCTGCCACTCATTACATAGTCGGCCGGGATGGCAAAGTGGTTCAAAGTGTGGACGAATCCGATGCTGCCTGGGCGAATGGGGGTATCGAACCCGGTGCAGACTCATGTAAGGTCTCACATTATTCCCAAATTAACGTTTGCGATTATCCACTTCAAAATCCCCGCGCGTCTGTTAATATGCTCAGATTTCTTTGAACTGTTGAAGGGTGGTCCGACAACGTCAACCCCAACTATGTAACGATTTCAATCGAACACGTGAAACCTTCCAATGAAAATTCTGACGTCCTCACACCGGCCCAGAAGACCGCATCATTCAATCTAGTTCGAGACATCATCAATCGCCACCCTGCCATACGAAAAGCGTGGGCCAACTCCTCTGGCGGAATCACGGGTCACTATTCCATGTCCCCAATTTCGCGCAAGCGCTGCCCAGGTCCTTATCCGTGGGATGAACTCTTTGCTTTTCTCAATGGAAACGGAAATAGTTCAGGATCCACTTGTTCCGCCACCGTGAGGAGTAGCATTGGATTAAATGTGAGGGCACAGCCAAATACTAGGAGCAGAGTGGTCACTGCCTTGACTGACGGTGCGAGCGTCCAAGTTGCGGAGCGAGTGACTGGTCAGAGAATACGTGGGAACACCAAGTGGTACAAGATAAGCAACGGATACATCAGCGGAGCCTACGTACGCCTGCGCGGAACCGCCGCATATTGCTCATAAACCTGTACGAATTCTATACTCGTTATATTCGGGAACGATTTAAATTATTTCTGATTGATTACAAATATCCAACCTACGCCCGTACTTTTGCGCGATTCCGTGATTACTCCAAAAATCCTGCGTACGTTGAAACTCATTATAATTATTGTAATGGCGAGCCGGCGGATCGTACGATAAACTATTAGTGGATGTTAATAAATTAAATTATTCATTCCCCACACACCGGTTCCCATGGCAGTGGCCGAGTCAATGAACTTGTCCATGAGTGACATCATTAAATAAAGACAATGGATCCCAATCATTACCATTGCATACGATAATTAATACCAGAATTCATCCAGATCCCAGATTTATACACTCTCCGGTGCCTAATAATTGTATTCAGCCGTGCTGAGTCCTCCACGGCTGACTCGTTGGGAAGCAGGCGCGTTGAGAGGGTTTTCGAGATACATAAAAGCGCTGCTGCAACGCCCGTCGACCACTGACCGATCAGCATTCGAGGCAATAAAGGCAGCCGGATTCAAGAGGACTAGCTCACAAGATTCTTCGATAAGCTTCACCATGGAATCCAAGTACATTATTATTTTTGCCGTCATCCTCGGCTGCTCTTTGCAGGTAAAAGCCACTGTTTCCACTTTGCGATTACGGGAAATTTTGAAAAAATTATCTCATAATTTCGAGTTAATTTTGAAAAATACATCTAATCTGGCGTTAATTCCAGGCCTCCGCCGCTCCTCAGGCAGGTTCCAACTCTCTTGAAGACGAGAAGCTTCGGGAGGCTCGTCAGGCTTTGGACAATGCCAGCAACCGCCTTCAGCAGAACTTGGTCTCTGCCCTGGCCAACTTGGCCAATGCCTCCGCTGTGGCCGGTACGAATGTGAGTCGGGCTGCGAACACGCTCATGCGAGGTTTGGTGACGAACACCTTCTCGCTCGCTGGAGTCGTTGCGTACATGCCCAGGCTCATCTTTTTGGATGGACCCACCCAATTCGTGGAGACATTGAGGCTCGTCCGCAACAACCAGGTTCGACTGCCCAGCGATGTGGACAGTGCCATCGATACCCTCATCACCTTTGCGAACCAGACCCGGGATAGTGGAATTGGTCAGAACTTTGCCCCTGTCGTCACGTTCCTGCCCAACCTCTTCAACGGAGTTGGAGACTTCCTCACGACCCTTATTGACAGTGTTTTTACTGTGATTGCTCATTAGAGGTCATGATAATCTCGAAATAAATAATTGTTGATTCTGATATTTTGGAGGGAATAAAACTGTTCATACCCATTCGATAATGTTCGGAAATGGAAAATGTTGTTCATCTAGCTTCCGCAGGGAGCTAAAGCGAAGCTAAAGTAGGAATGTTTCACATCGCAATGACAGGAATGGTAATGGTGATGGAAATGTTCGGATTTGAAAAAATTTGAATGTTCATTGTAATGGTGATGATCGTCATTCATGAAAAGAAATTCCGACGGTTAAAGTATCTGATCTTCGGAGGAAAATACGGTTGGTAATTGGGATGGTTGTCCGAAATTATTGCAAATTGTAGCAAAAATTTTCTACAGACATTCTCACTTAAATTATATGAGTACTGGTGTGAAAATAATTACGATAACTCTGAAATAACACCAGAAATTCGTTGAAGAAGAAAACATTTGTCTTCTTCGATTACCCAGATTTCAACTTTATAGTGTGACCAGGGATGGGCGGATCATGCCCTTCAGTAATCTGATTACAGATTAGGTTAAGGTAATTTTAAGGCTCACTACAGATTACAGAATATGCCAACAAACATCAGATTATAGATTACAGATTGCTCAAATTTTTTCAGATTGTAGATTACAGGGATGTGAGTGTTCGCATGAAAATAAAATATGTAACCTGTTGGATAATCTGATTACGCCTTTTGAACTGTGTTCACATGCAGTGTGTTCTCAGACTACAGATGACTGATTATAGTTCCGTGGAAGTTAATGTGAGATTACCAGATTACAGATTAAGCTTTATGAGATTCTAGCGAGATTACCAGATTACATCTGGTATCTGCAATCTAATTTGTAACCTTGTAGATTATAATCTAGCTCATCTCTGAGTGTGACCACTATCGAGAAAATTTAAAAATAATATTAAAAATTCAGTAAAAAAAAAAGAAATAATTCACAGCATTGGTATGCAAAACCATAATGTTCTGAATAGATTCTTCGAAAAGTCTACCGCGCAAATCATTCAAAATAAATGTCAGCCCAGAAAACAGTGGCTCAATGGATATATACTTGAGTCACAGGAGAGCTTTTAGTGCGGGTGATATTATAGTGCTTTTATGCCACCAAAGAGTGAATTCTTGGCGGCACGCCTCTAACCTTATCAATCTCGATTTCCAGACTGTACTGTTTACCTAAAACAATGATGAAGGGCACAGCAGGGTCACACGTGGACAGCAATTTCAGTTCAAGTTAACAAAAATACAGCCGCAGTATGTGCCTCTCTTCAATCCATCAGCAATTTCTTTTTGCTAAAGCAAAATGCCTCATAGGGCGTCCTCGGCACTCTGATCACCATCGTGTATCGTACTTGTAATCACATCATGTGGCGGAGACCATATTGTTGTGCAGTCTAACGTCTGTGTGAGTAGATTCTTTTCACTGACAGATTCCTGGATTTAGGAGTGCCTATATTTGTGACAAAAGCACGATTCCACTACCACGTGTGTGAATGAGTACTCACTCGGATATCAAAACTGGAAAATCCCTATGGAATTTAACAAATATGAAATAGTTTGTGATTATGTATCCCCTTAAATATTGACCTCAAATTTGGAACCGTCCGTAAGGGTCATACCAGAGTTTTCAAACCTACTGTTGGCTAAAATTTCTAGCTTTATGTTTTTCTACATAATAATTATGTATAATATATAATAATAATAATAATAATAATAATAATAATAATAATAATAATAATAATAAGAGAATTTCTCTTAAAACTTAGCGACTAATTCTCATTAAAACTACCGTCTATTTCCAAATTTTGAAAAACAGCATAAAAACAGTAAGTGGCTAATCAAAAAATTATAAATGGCTGTAAAAACCATAAATTAGCACACCTAACTCTTTAGATCTTGTTGGTCTTCCGTTAGTCAGTAGCCGACTAGACTCATATTTCCTTGATTAAAATCCGAGCTGTAGCAAGAAGTCATGATTTGAAAATCTGGCAACCCTAAGTGGCCTTCACATCCTCTGTCCTTGCAATTCCGCGAAATCTGAAATTTCCTTTTGGGTTCTCCAGTGTTTCCCGTCCAGACGAGGCGCGTTAGTGAGCCAAACCAGTTTTCCGAGCCGTGTATTCTGCTGGCGAGTAAGGCGCCAAATGGCGTGTAATCTACGTATACGTTTTCAAACATTTGTGACGCTGGAATTATTCGCCTTTTCAGTTGCCTCATTTTACTTCATTTTCTTGGAAACGACTGTCAATACCAGTAGCGACAGTTCACGCTGTAAAAAATGCAGGATATTAAAAGGTGCGCACGTCAACTCATTCCGCTTTCATTTTCATAATTTACTGTAAAATCAACCCGTTTAGATGTTGTAGAGTAGAGGTACTGCTAAAGAAACAAATTTAGTACAGCAGACTCTGCAATCGGGTTCTGTACAGGCGGTATTTATAGCCACTTGTGCGATGAGAGTTTGTCAATGTGGTTTTTAATAATTTATTAATCACTTCCGCTTATCAGTGAGCTAAATGACAATCAATCATCGGCAGGACTCGACACATGATGCTCAGAACTGTGGTAGAACTGGAGATATTTATAGCGGTTTCACGCACTTCAGAGCATCATAATTAAATTCACTCTCTGGATGTCAGAACAAGTGCTGCAAGGTCTGTTCAAAATGAAGCCCGTGGCATCTCTTTTACTGTGTTTTGTAGCTATATGGATAGGAGCCACTACTGGGTATCATAATCAAACAGAACCGCTCCATTACGCCTAGAATTATTAAACATTTTCAAGGGCTACTTAACGTGACATAAATTCTAGGCAGAGGCAACCCGGAGCTATTTGGATGCCCAGTCCCCACCATTACACAGGAAGAAATGGCTACGCACCGAAATGGCTGATCATCCATGGTAACCAAAATTCTATTTGCTGTGAAAATTGCTGAAATTGTTAATTCAAAAAGTCGTTTTCCATTTTCAAAAAACGTTAAATAGTAGTTAAATATTAAATATTATAATTATTAACATCAACTCCATGTTTAAAAAAATCTTATATCCACTCATTTATTTTGCAATCATCACAGGAACAGCTGGAGGGTCATCAGCGCAAAACATCGGTGCATGGTTCCAGAATCCCGCATCGCAGGTCGCGGCCCACTATGTCGTGGGCCAGGACGGAACAGTGGTTCAATGTGTGGACGAATCCGATGGAGCTTGGGCAAATGGGCGCATTGAATCCGGTGCAGACTCATGTACGGTCTCACTGTTATTCTCAAATTAACTTATGATTATCTATTTCAAAATCCCCGCGCGTCTGCTAATATAATCAGTATTTTTTTAACTGTGTGTATATAGGGTGGTCCGTCAATCCGAATTACGTCACGATTTCAATCGAGCACGTGAAACCCTCGACGGATAACTCTGACGCCATTACCCCGGCTCAGAAGACGGCATCATTCAATCTCGTTCGGGACATCATCAATCGCTACCCCGCCATACGAAAGGCCTGGGCGGACTCCACCGGCGGAATCACTGGTCACTTTTCCATTTCTCCAATTTCCCGCGAGCGCTGCCCAGGTCCGTATCCATGGGACGAACTCTTTGCCTTCCTCAACGGCGGAGGCTCTGGCTCCAGTTGCTATGCCACGGTGACGAGTAGCATCGGATTGAACGTGAGGGCACAGCCAAATACGAGCAGCAGCGTCGTGACTGCCTTGGCTTATGGTACAACCGTGCAGGCATTGGATCGAGTCACGGGTGAGAGCGTAAATGGGAACACCAAGTGGTACAGGGTCAGCAACGGGTACATCAGCGGAGCCTACGTCAGCCTCAGCGGATCCGCCTCATTTTGCTCATGATGAGCATTATTATTCCACCCTGGAACTGATTGTATTTTTTGAATGGATTCAAGTATTTTTGATTGATTAAAATGTATGTTAAAACGTCATGAATGAAATAATAATTTCTGAGGCTGAACAGGAGAAATTGACATGAAAACAATTCAAAACTTTACTCTTGTCGGTCTCGTAATAATAATAATTATTATTTTTTAATAATACATTTTTCATTCCGCATACAAAATGGTCATTTTAAAAGTGCTCATCAACTCCGTCCACAATTGATTCCACACCTTCGAAAATGGCGGGGATTTCCTTTAGGAAGTTGCCCACCTCCTGCAGGTTGATCTTGCTGGCCGCGTCCAGAATTTTGTCAATGCTCTGCAAACCCCCGAGCTGTCGAGAGGGACTCGTACCCTTTCGTTCCGTCTGAAATAGTTAGCGTGAATCTCGACAATTTTCGAAAAAACAATTCCATAATAGACTCATAAAATTTGAGCGAAAAAACTCACCTCTCGAATGGTTTTGAGCAGGGCGACGAATCGGTCAGTCTCGTTCTCACGTGCCAGGAACGGCAGCTTCTCCACCACTGGTCTAAAGTCCAACTCGCCGTTCAAAGTGGATCGCATCAGCTGCAATAACGTGGGCACAATTACATGATAAATTACTATTCAGTTATTGCTATTTAAAAATATCAAAAAAATTAATTAAATTAAAAAACATTAGTAGAAAATAAAAACTAATAAAAATAGATAAATAAAAACTAATAAAAATAAATGAACAAAAAATAAAAATTAATAAAAATAAATAATTAATGAAAAATAAATGCTTATATAAAAAATGAATAAAAAATAAAAATCAAGAGGGATGAAACAAAAATAAAAATGAAAACAAAAAAATTAAAAACTAATAAAAAATTATAAAAAGCATAAACAAAAACTAAACATTAAAAGCGTAGACAAAAACTAAAAACTATTTAAAAATAGTAATTAAAACATAAACAAAATTAAAAACTTTTTAAAAAATTAATTAAAAACATAATCAAAAACTAAAAACTATTTAAAAATAGTAATTAAAACATAAACAAAACTAAAAACTTTTTAAAAAAATAAATTAAAAACATAATCAAAAACTAAAAACTACTATAATTTAAAAAATAATTAAAAATAAAAACTAAAAACTATTTTAAAAAATTATTAAAAACAGTCAAAAACTAAAAACAACTTTAAAAAATAATTAAAAACAAAAACTAAAAACTAGCAAAAAACTCACGCCAACGATCTCCTTCTGGCGCTGCTGCACATGAACCGGTCCGGTGATGAGGATGGCCGACAGGGTTTTGAGGAAGTTGTACTCGATCTGCTTCTCAATCAACTCCTTGGCATTCTCAGCCTTGGGATTCGTGTCCGCCTCGGCCAAGAGCTTCTCCGCCTTCTTGGCCAGTGCCTCATTCCGTACGGCCTGCTCCTTTCCGTCCAACGTTATCCCGCGCGCCGCCCTTTTCAAAATGGACGAGTGGACTGACCTGACATTTTTGTCAATTTCAACAATGAGCTCAGCCACCCCCATGACCGCCGTATTTAAATCTTTAACAGTGTTAGAAAGCTCATCTAGTCTCAACCTCGATTGGTCTAACGAGAAGAATGGGTCATGGTCAACAGGAACTGCCGCCAAAATCTGAAAATTGGAAAATAAAAAAAATACCATTGAAAAGTATGTTTGACAGGCCGTATCCCATTAACAAGTGTGTTCCTTCCGGACAAACCGTATATGAGCTCATTTTACCTGAACACAGCCGAGCAGAGCGAGCGGTAGGAACATTTTGAATGAGATTTTTTGTAGTGTAGTTAAAAGTATCTACAGCCAGCAGAGTTTCACAAAATGACTCTTCTTGCGTCCACCACCCTGTTAGCCCTTTTATACTGGCCACGGGAAACTTGTAAATGGGGATGTGATGAGAAATCATTATGATTCAGTTGAACGCACACAGATTGGCCTTAATGCTACCAGGGGTCAAGGTATCCAAATCCCAGCTGGTTAACAACACATGGGCTCCCACGGGGGTCTTTTATTATTATTATTATTATTCATTCCCACACACCTCACGAATATAATGGACAATGGTGACAAGAATAACGGCGACATTAATAATCAATTGGATGGGGAAACTGTTCCAAAACCATATGTATATTTTTTCCAAATAATTAGCCGACTAATTACTCAGCACTGCACTACTGGTTTCGTACAGTGAAACTGGCAACTGGATTTACCCGCAAATTTGAAATTTGCCGCCTGGCTATTGTTAACATTTATTACATACACTCGCTTTATTTAGTCTTTTACAATTTTATGGTTAGCGTAACAGACATTTTCAACCAGAAATCGGCGTATTTGCCGCACATAAAAAACTACATAATTTATTTAGTTTCCGAACGCAGAGAAGAGACTAGTGACGGCTGAGAGGAGCTGGAACGCCTCACGAGCTCCTCTAAACAGATCTGGCATGACTCGGATCAAATCTCCCAGTCCATTCCGCACCTCTTTGGCCAGAGATGCCGCATCAAACCCGCTCATCTTGTTCCCTCCGCTACCGCTGCTCACCACCTCCTCCTCGAATCCACTGGATGCTGTCAAAAATCCGCGTCAAATTTCACAAGTGATGAAACAATGGGATTTTTTGAAATCCGTGCATTAAATTTAGTTTAAATTTAGAGTTTAACGGTTTGAATGTAAAAATACTAGTTAAAATTAAATCAAATAATAAAAACACATTTTTGAAAATCAAATAAAATAGTAAAAAATCATTAAAAATTAAATCAAACAATATAAAAATTCTTGAAAATTAAATGAAATAATGAAAAATCATTAAAAATTAAATCAAACAATATAAAAATTCTTGAAAATTAAATGAAATAATAAAAAATCACTAAAAATTAAATCAAATAATAAAAATATTATTGAAAATTAAATGAAACAATAAAAATGTCATTAAAAATTAAATCAAATAATAGAAATATTCTTGAAAATTAAATAAAATAATACAAATATTATTGAAAATTAAATAAAATAATAAAAAAGTCATTAAAATTAAATAAAATAATACAAATATTATTGAAAATTAAATAAAATAATAAAAAAGTCATTAAAATTAAATGAAATAATAAAAATAGAATTAAAAATTTAATAAAATAATAAAAAATCACCAAAAATTGAATAAAAAATTGAAAAATCTTAAATAAAAATAAAAAATTGAAAAATCTTAAATAAAAATAAAAAATTGAAAAATCTTAAATAAAATTAAAAATTGAAAAACCTTAAGTAAAAATAAAAAACTTTTACTATCTTACTCCCATTTCTGTTTTGATTCTCGTTGCTGGTACTCTTCTGGCCATTGTTATTGTTGTTGTTATTATTATTATTATTGCTGAGGAGATTCCCGATGCTATTGCCCAGGTTCCCTAACAAGCTCAAGCCCGGCAGTTGAATCTGCCTGGCGTTCTCATCCTCATCCTCATCTTCACCCGCCGGTGCCGGCGGCAGCGTAAATGGAGCGGATGGCGGAGCGGCGTTTCCAGGAGGCGGCTGTGGGGGTGCTGTAAGAAATACAGACCCTGTGGTGCGGGGCAGCGGGGATGTTTGAACTGACTTTGTCACGGAGGTCGTGGATGTTGTGGTTGTGGAGGTGATGGGAGCAGCCGTGGTGGTCGTATACTTATGCCCCGGGTTATTTGCAAGTAATTTGACCACCCCGACCAGTTGATTCCCCACGGGTTTTGGGAGGAACGTCGCAGCGGCTTCCACATAGGAGGTCAAGTTGATGTTCCCGCCGAAAACGGCCTTGATCAGATTTGCTACCTATTCACATCATATGGCATTGCTGTAGAGGATCCGTTCTCGAATAATATCAAGTTGACCTGTTGAGGGATGCTTACTTGAGGCAAAATTTGACTGGGGCGCCGCGTTGTGAGGGACTCCACTTCCTCCTCCGTCCCCCCACCGCCGCCGCCGCTCTCTGTCTCCTCCTCCTCCTGGCGCGGTTGCCGGGGTCGGTCCTGCATCGTCATGACATCTATTTGCAGCTCCTTCTCGGCCAGGACTCGGAGCGCCTGCGTTGAATCAGTTCAAATTAGTCCCCGCCAAGTCTCAATTAAATCAGGATGGTTCACATTTGTTCATCACTTTGAATAGGTTTTGCTTCAACTTGGCCGCAATGTAGTTCTTGGTCACTTGCTGAATGATCCGCGCCTGGTCCATGAGCTCCGCCTTGGTTTCCTCCACCTCTTGGACCACTTCCACTTGGATGTTGTCCAAGTACGTCTGGTCGTCCAATTTGGGATCGAAAAACTGAGCCATGATGGGGGATGTGAAGGCCGTGAGCAGGATGGAGCTCAAGAGGGTCGTGATTTGAATCCAAGAGTAATTCATTTTATTAGTGTTTTAATACTACTTGGAGGGCCTTTGAGTTAGCAAGAGCGATTATATTCGCTCCGACTTGGTGATACGTTGGCTGGTGTCAGTAAGAGTGGCTCAGTATGCCTGGCATTTTTATATGGAAACCTCTTTGGTTTTCATTCGGAATAAATTTGAGCGGGATTGAGGGTCTCACACGTCTGGGTGTTATAAGCTGGCGCTTCTTTCATTTGACCCCATTCCTCCAGCCTGAATTGACTTTTCTCCCGGCATAGATTCAGATCACATTGTTTTCCAGCCGTGATGATGGTCATCACTAGTCATCTCATCTACAGTCATTGGCATATAAATCAACCCAGGGGTTACCGTATGCTCAAACGTAGTCGCTCCACTTTGGCTTGCGTGGTTACTTGCACAAATGTGTGTGTGCCTTTATGGAGAACTGAAAGTATTGAGCGAATCAGTCATTCTTTTCCGTGTATTTTGGCTGGGGCTCAACCACAACAGTCCAAGCGGTTCACTGTGGGGGGACGAAATCGATTAAAAACATCGGTGTACCAAAGGGGGGAGTACGTCTCAATAAAAAAAATCACATGTTAAATCCCATAAGGATTTTCCAGTTTTGACTTTCGAGTCATATTTGAAAAACCCGCCAAAAACCCCTCCGACACTGTTGCGTGCGGTAGTGTTCATCCGGATGGTCTTTACGAATTGAATATTTGACACTTTTTGAAAATTTCCCTCCATTCAGAGCCGCCAAGTATAAATTCCAAATCGTCATCAGGCGTAGCACGTAGCACTGTACGCGTTCGTGAGCGTCTCCTCGAAATTCAAAACTGGAAAATCCTTATGGGATTTAACATGGGATTTTTCAGTGAGGACGTACACCCCCCTTTGGTCCTAAGTGACGAATAAAACTTGGGAGGAAAAAATCTGAAATCCCGCTTTTTTCAGTATTAAATACACTTGGTGGTTGACCGCTCAAACGTGCATGGTCATCGACGACGTGTACGAGTGTGACATGGACGTAACTCCCGTGTCAGCCCTCGGGGCACAGGGTTGGGTGTTGACATGAAATAAATTTGAGGAATTCTAAAAAAAAAGTGCGCTGGTTGCTATTTTCTAGCCTTTATTATGACGCATGTACGGTTTATAGGACTGCAGATTTGTAATTGATTAGTCGGAGATGATTGGTTAAGTTTTACGTGAGCATATCAAATGAGCAGTGATTTTCATGGGAGGCGCGAAAGGTTGAACCCTATGAGGTAACCATACGGACCGACGACCGACCTGTAGGCAACGTATTCAGGTAGAAGCGAGATCGAACGGGATGACAACATAACAAGAGCCTGCGTCTGCCTGCATCCTGTAATTTTATTCCTGGTTTGATTATGCCAGAGAGCAAAAATATGTCCGGCTCTCACACAATAAACTTGTTGAATGAGTATTTACAAGCCTCGTGTCACTAATGTGGCTCAGATTGGATCACCTCATCGTACAATTGCAGGGCTCATAACTATTTTGACCGGTGCTGTGCTAATTAGATATCATCTACAATTTGTTAACCGGGCTGAACAGAGAGAAATAATTGAGCAACGCCTGTTCGTGAAGGCTGGGTAAACCGAAGAAAATGGTGAAACTGGCCATTCCAATTGTATTATATCTTCAGGTGTGACTTACAAGAGGAAGGATGATTCTAAATTTGTTCAAACATGCTGGTGTTTCAGTATAAAGTTCAAGTGTGACTTAATTAATTAAGTGAATTAATTAATATTAAAATCAATTGATCAAGAAAAACTAAATTAATTCCTTCCATTTATTATGTCATGCTATAGATTTGTCGTGCGCAGATCTTCCATGCGGGCCCAACACAGAACACCAAACAGGATCTCAACAGGTAGACGCGGAAGACATCCCCGTCGTTCTGGAATCCAATTTTATAAATTGTGAATGATTTTTGAGTAATTCTGGCATTTGTCCTTACACTAGTGGTCGTCAAGGCCCGACGAAAAATAATGTGCCCAATCCTTGGAATTATGGGCATGCGACGAAACCCCGCTCGAAAAACCAAGTCCTGGCGGATAAAGTGGAGAAGCTCCTGCATGTCCACAACAATTCCCACGTGGAGGAAGCCAAAATAGAGATTGAAAAACGACTGAGAAATAACTTTGTGAGGATCCTATCCATCGTCCTGCTCGCGTCAAAACCCGAATCGGACGGTAAAACTGAGGATAAACTACTGCAAGTAAGACTGTACAGGGCGTCCCAAAAAACTACGTGTCTAATTTGTTTTCTATTTTTAAAACTCGAATGCGTCAACTTTGAACGATGATTTGAATTTCAATTTCAACAGTTCAGTATCACTATCAAACATTAAAACTCCAGTTTGCTACCCAGCGCATGACACATTTTGTTCTAAATTACTAGGTGATGAGACAGACTTTGAATGGCGGTGTGGACTTCATGCCGGTTGTCCACAGACTTCCCGTCATACTTCGAGAGCCGGACGACAAGGCATTTTGGCTCCTTGTGCGGACAGTCGACCAGGTATGTCAATGGTGGAGTCTTGAGTTATGTGTAACTTAAGATTTGTAATTAAAGCATAATTTTATTCAAAAGATGAGTATGTAATCACGAATGTTATGCAAAACCCATTGAATTCAATATGGATGTTGCCCATATTCTGCAGCAAGAAGAGGATCCGGAAGGTGAAGTTGACAGTAACGAGCCAAATAATGTGACACCGGAGCCCTCATCGGGCGCGCAGAACACCACTGTGGCAACTACCCCGGCCAGCAGATTGGATAAGATACTTGACGCAGCTTTGAAAATCAACATCAACGAAATCGTGTCCTTCCTCAAGGAAATCCCATCCATTTTCGAGGGTATCCAAGCTATTATAGATGGAGTTGATGAATTTTTCTAGGCCATACCGTTGCGTACGCTCAATTTATCCCGATTTAAATTGTACTGGACGTCCAGTTATTTTAAAGAATTGACCACAGATATTCAAAAGAAAATAAATCATTACTCAAATTTGAACTGTAAAAGTTAATTTGCTAGCACGGAATATTTTATTGGTACGCTCTTAACTCGTAATAGGTGCTGCGTCACCGGTTTTCATCATAATATCGCACGGAGAGAAATTCCCATACTTTATTCGAATAAAAACATCATTTTGGCACTTCAAAAAACAAAAACAAAAAATAGTGTGCGAATGGCGAGGTCGGACAGAAATAAAAAAAAGATAATGCACATCATCATCAATAATGGCTGCACTGTAGGAGTTCGGATGCCATGTAATCAGCATAGAGTTAAATTTTACCGCCATTACTATATCAGCCTGGTAACGCTCATCAAACGAATCATCTTGAAAAGATTTGTTAATCACTAGCGCATATGCTCTCCATCGCGCCGTGTATTCAAAACAATGCGCAAGTTTGACATTAGTCAACAATGGTCGACAACAAATATTCAAATAGTTTCCATTTCTCTCAAACTTACAGGCTTTAAACTCCTATTGCTAACCCCTTACCTTCACTTACGCGACAGCACTTGCGGACTGACGCCGCCCGACAGGAAGCGCCACAGTGAAGATTTGTTGCCTTTTTTTAAATTTTGCCAAGATTGTTAAAATTATCATTCATGCAGATCAGTTTTCATTAATCTGTTTTTTTTGTTTTTGGCAACCTATTGCTCATATATTGAACTTGTTCCCACAAGCCATTTGGCTACAAGTCATTGAACTCATCCATGGGAACGTTATCAAATGAAGTCAGCACACAGACGAAATACTTTGCACGCGCACGCATTGAATCCATAGTGCCGTAACCTGTCCGATCGAATCCCACCACCCCTATTGCATTGTTTACTAATTGGGAAGGCATAATTTACTGCATAATTCCCAATTTGGGGATGCTCATTCTGGAGTGGCCAACAATGGCAGCACTTGAAGCAGTGGCAACTACATAAAAGCCCTCGAAAAATGCTGGACCATTATAGCTCACAGTCGCAGTCGAGCAGGGTAGTCATATATTTGTTGTATTCGGTAGTAAATATTGACAGCTTCCTCCAGCATCAACATGGAATCCAAGTACTTTATTATTTTTGCCGTCATCCTCGGCTGCTCTCTACAGGTAAAATGATCTCTCCGCAACATCATTTTGAAATTCGGAAATGTGATACCACTAAAATTGTTTATAATCCATCTTTTTTTTAGACCTACGCCGCTCCTGAGGCAGGCACGAACTCACTGGACGAGTCCAAGCTCCGCGATGCTCGCCAAGCTTTGGACAATGCCAGCAGCCGTCTTCAGCAGAATCTGGTCTCTGCCCTGGCCAACTTGGCCAATGCTTCTGCCGTGGCGGGGACGAACGTGAGCCGCGCTGCCAACACCCTCATGCGAGGTCTGGTCACGAACACCGTCTCCCTGGTCGGAGTTGTGGGTTACATGCCACGCCTGATCTTCTTGGACGGGCCGACTCAGTTTGTGGAGACGCTGAGGCTTGTGCGCAACAATCAAGTCCGCCTGCCCAACGACATTGACAGTGCAATTGATACGCTCATCGCATTTGCGAACCAGAACCGTGATAGCGGCATTGGGCAGAACTTCGCCCCGGTCGTCACGTTCCTGCCCAACCTCTTTAACGGAGTTGGCGATTTCCTAACGACACTCATCGACAGTGTCTTCAATGTCCTGGCCAACTAGCGTCATTTGTAACAAAAAGATAATGTTGGTTCTGATTTACACACAAAATAAGAAACAATAAACATGACAACAGGATGTGGTGAACCTGCAGTTTTTATTAGAGCATACGACACCCTTATCAATCTGCAACCTAGTCCTATCAGTGTCACCATGCGCGGTGAGGACCTTACCCAGGGAATCACTTTTACCGGTGTGTCACCATGCGTGGTGCGTCACGTTGCCAGGTTCGTCACCATGCGCGGTGCGTCACGTTGCCAGGTTCGTCACCATGCGCGGTGCGTCACGTTGCCAGGTTCGTCACCATGCGCGGTGCGTC
>WJFA01001588.1:0-20398 GCA_009870155.1 Pseudobourletiella spinata | reverse complement strand
AGTGGTCACAGATCGGTACCAGTGGTATATTCTGAAAGTACTCGTCGAGAGGAATCGTTTGGTACCAAGTTCTCAAAATCCAAGACTAGTCGTCACACTTTGGTCGAAACCTCCTGAAGTTACTCAAAATCTTATAGTGAATTGAATGTGAAGGAAATTCTGTGAAGTCTTAAAATGATTTAAATTTGAGGAAAATAAATAAAATTTTAAGGCCGAGCTCTCAACATTGTTGTTTTTACGACATTCTAGTCTGTCATAAGCCACAACTTGAGTATATGAACTGACGCGAGACGCGACGTATATGAAACTACTTTAACGACTGCACAAAAGTTTTCACCCCTCTGTAGTCATGCATAAGAATTCTCGCGCGTTTTCTCCTGTTTTCCCTATTTTCATTTTTCCACCTTATTAGCAATTGCCTCCCAATGCAGGGTATTACGGGCATGGGTTTGGGTTAGGTTACAGCGGGCAAATGAAAATAGGGGAATTAGGGGAAAATGTGCCGGAATCGTAAGTTTGAATTTTATTCGCAGGGTAATACTAGCTGACCATACCTTTAGTAAATAAACCACAAAACTGTAGTGACAGTTGTTTCTCGTAGGAGATCATGGTTCGAATAATTTTCCTATAATGACCATTGCCTATGTCATTCTCTGGGGCGGTGAAGAAAATGGTTCTGAAAGTTTTTAAACCCCTTTCATGATTTTCACTTGATGACGATAAGACCGTCGAGGACGACCAAACATAACAATCTGCAATGGAAGACAGTCAACTTGTAAGTCTTTTCATTTTTCTAAGATTAACTGTTGCCAGTCGTAAGCCCATCAACTTGAACCGTTTAGGAATGTCAACTTTCTAAGCCAAAAAAGCGGCGAAGACGGAGGAAACGAACGAGGAAGTCCAAAAAATCTCGTTTTAACAATTACCATGAAGTCGTTGAAGGAAATGGTGGAAGTTTAGAGAGCTTGAATCTCGGTAATTTAATAAGTGACTCGATCACTAGCACCTGCAGCAACGCATCGTGCAACATTGATACTTCAGCTCCCATCCTGGCAACCCCAATGCGAAAAAGAAAAAGGCATCGAACACACCGTAGTAGGAATAAGAAAAAAAGAATAGCAGGTACTACCGTTGGAATTGACGGACAATCGCGAGTGAGGGGGGTTCACGTGGAACGCGGAGCAATGATCACACCTCCCGCAGTCGAGACTGTGACCGTGAGTCGTGACATCGAAGTAATGCCAGATTCTGGGCGAAGGAGAGACTGTCTGTTTGAGATGCCAGACAACCTAACCAAATTCTTCGAAAGGTTTACATCTCCTGTAACCACTGCGGAAGACCTGAACTCTGGTGATATTTTCTACTTTCAGGTATTAGTGAATTTTCTAATCTTTGGTTGACTTCTGCATGACATTTTAAATTTTTTCCTAAATCACTTTAGCAACTTGTGTTGAAGAGCGGAGGACCTGTTTTGGAGCATCAGAAAGCCAAGTTATTCTTGAGGCTGGCAAGACCGGATGGCGCAGGCCTTGTTTCTTTATTATATCGTAAGTACTGTGGATTTTGATGCTTTGAAACAATATTAAGTGGATGGAGAAAGAAGAGTACCCGCCTGTTTGAGACTCGGCGCTCCAACAGGAAATTAAATGGAAAAAATTGAATCCATGTTCACCGTTAACCTTTTTTATTTCAATCGGAATCAAGTAAAGTGGTTTCTATACTGTTGTAGTGTTCCACCCTTGACAAGAGGTGATGTTACTCTTACAGGTTCATTTGTGAACTTCGACGAGAGGACATCATTGAGCTGGATGTGTAAGGAGGATCTACTCAGTGGCGAACCATTTATTGTCGAATTTGAAGACTTAAACAACGTGAGGAAATTGATAGGATGAATGTTTGGGGTGCACAAGGGTCATTACGCCAAACAATCTCTTGGTGCTACGTTTACCTACTATCTTCGAATTCATTTGCAATTTACAATATGCCTCCTATGCGTTCTGTAGGTCTCGCTAAGCACGTCCGTTGAAGCTTACATTTTTTAATTGCTTCAAATCTTTTTACTATAGTGAGATGTTCCGCACATTAGAACGACCGCATTTGTGTAAGCTGTAAGATTGTATTTGATAATAAATCGCGAAAAAATTAAGATCTTCCCACCGTATGCATCCTATGGCCAATATAACTGTCTTCGAAAAATAGTTAATTCCATCGACTCACTCGAAGTTCTATTGACTAGGAGAGAATGAAGTTGGGACTAAAATCCTCGAATCCATTTCCCGAATCAGAGGCACAGTGTATGCCACACATTCATCCCATCCAGGTTTCCTCCAGGCAGCCTCACGTGTCTGCTTCCTGGCTTGAAGGTCCTTGTAGCCTGAAAAAGAAAGAAAGGCCAGAACCCTCTTCAGTTCTTCCATATGGGTTCCAGACGATTGTACGACTTGATATTAAATAACATACACCAGATATGATGGACGTTGTACAACCGTCCGACTTGGGAGAAAAACCCAGCGAAAGCTTCCTCATTGTGTTGCCGGAAGTTGATCGCACGAGCCCAATTATTGCCCCATTCTATCATTGTACCAGGCTTCAAAATGTAACTTCTAATCTCGTAAATATTCCCTCCATTCCGGGGAGTAGGTGGTGGCCAGTAGCTGAACGGCAACACGAATTGAGTTTGTCTCACTCGGAGACACTCCAGCCGTTCTTTCAGAAGCTTTTGACTGTCCTATACATACAAAATTTCCCACTTTAGCTCCGAGAGAGCTGCCGAGAGACACGGCAGTTATCAGTTACAGGGGAAGTATAATTACCGAATTCTCTTTCAGAGTCCTGAATGCACTATCCACCCCGGCATATCCTCCAGTGTACTTCCACACATGTATAACTTGATCTTGATCACCAATAGAAACCACCCAGCTAGCTACAAGCTCTCCTGCTTTTAGGTCGGTTTGTACAGATACATGTTTCTCACTGGAAATTAATTAACACTTGATGTAAACCAGAACCACTCGTATCTAAGGAAATGTGAGGACACGTACTAGTTGGCCAAATATCTATCCAGCATGATCGGCTTCACTTGATGTGTTTGCATCTCATAGATAACCTCTTTGTCCGAAAGCATCGTTGAATGGGATTCCTTCGTTGGCTCTATTTTCCGAACAAACAGCTTGCTAAGGAACCCCTCCGATTGAGCACCTTCATATTTGGCTACCGTCGTACTAATCCTCCTGAAAAAATGGGCGCGACATAACTTTAAGATTTCACTTAACTCCACCAATTGACTTATATGACTCATAAAAACATTTCACGTGTAAATTAATCAGTTTTTTTCCCGAAGAATCTATTGGATTCAGTGTCACTGTATCTAAGAGAGAATCCAGAGATGGAAATCACGTAGTGAATCATTACTTTTTCTTATTATTGTATGTCCGGCTGAACGCACGTTCTCATGAACCTGTTTACTTCATGCTCTGTAACCAGTTGATTTCTTACCTTACGCTATTCGTTGGAACAAATCTGGAAAACCCATGAGAGAAAAGGTTACAAAATCGGCAGGAACTGGCCATTTTTGCGATTTCCAGGAGCTCTTAATACTTTTGTCTCGAAGTCAGCAGTGCTCACAACGGCCGCGAGCAAGTGAACTTTAATCATTACCTCTGGTTTGTACTTTCAAATGTCACACAAAGTCACATGTGCCTCACTCCCTTCCGTAGCGGCAGATGAAATCCATAAGCTGTTGCCCTATCCCGTAGCACTGCTGACTAGTGTACGTCTATGCACTCTGCTTATATGCTGCTAGCAATTTTGCCATTTAGTTCGCACCATAGTGCATTGTACTGTGTAAGCTTCAAGCAATAGGGTATTCGAACTCTGAGGTTCATAGTCCAAGGTGTAACCAAAGTAACTTAGGTTCAAATACTTCCATCTTTTCTGAATCTTGAGTACAACCTTCTGTAGGACCGTATAGTTGGACTCGCGAATGGCAAGTAGTGCAGTCCTAAATGACTATTCCAGTATCAACATCTACAGTTTAGGCATTACATTTGAATGTTACACCCTGCCTACACGGTATCTTATTGCTATTGCATTAACTCGATGTGATTACTTGAATATTTATGCGTGCATTCAACTTGAAGGTATCTTCTCATCCAGTGTATCCAATTCTTTTGAAACATTCTCATACTATTTCAAAATAAATTGAATAGAGGGCGCTTTTTAGTTGTCCGTAGCATTTTCGATGGAGATTAAATTGCAGATGTAATTTCCACGGTGTCGAGAACGTTGGCAGAGGAATGGAAGAGCTTCATGCAATAAGAGCGCTATTGGTCCAAATTTAACACTAACCAAACGGAATAAGCTTGGTTTTATTGAGTATACAATATAGATTGGGAGCTGACATGTTTGGACTTTTAATCATCCGTGTACCATTATTAAACATCAATTTAAACAAAGAACGAGTACCATTACACACAAAATATAGTTGAATTTAGTAAGTCCCGAACAGAAATAAAACATTTTGATGCCTATGCCTAGCTTCGAAAGCCGGTGTCACAAATCTTACAAAATGCAGAATTCATGGAAGTCTTTCATGTAGATCTTGAGAGTAACAGTAATACTTAAAATCATAAACGACCTGCATTTCATAGGCATTAATGAGAACTCGACGCAGGACCATGTGCAGTGTGTTACTAATGCATTTCGGGTACGTGTTAGTAACTCAACTCTTCCATAGGCAAATGCCATCAGAAAACGGTAGCTGATGTACCGAAAGTAAGCTCCACCGTTTTGCTTTCTTCTGCATTTCAGTCGTTATCAGCCAGTCGCGGATCTTCTCCGGACATACTTGAAGCACTTTTACTCCCTAGTGATGTCGCGTCCAAAATTTTATCTCGCATTATGGAATATGTCAATGGAATTGGCTCCGTTTCAACAAGACCATACTGGAGATCCTCTCTGAAATAATAAAATAAACAACAGTAACACTCCACCGATAAAGAATGAAACCATATTTATTGAGAAACTCAATATGTACTCTGACGCTGGTCCATCTCCAGAGTCGGCTCTTTCTGACACGACAATCTTCGGCCTCAAAGTTAGTGAAATGTCGGACGGGGATTTTGTCATTGTAGGACGCGGAGATTTTGAAATGGCGGGCGTGTTTCTTCCATTATCCTCCTCTGCTTTTAAAGACAGCACCTCTGCTATGCGATGCTCGAGAATGTTGAGATACAAGATGGCGTTTTGGGAGCAGATATCCTGCTGACTTCCTAATAGCTCCAAAACGGGCGCAGCATCATTGAAGTCAGTAATCTGGAACAGCTGCTCAATAATTCCCACTATTTCGTCCATGATGGTTTTGTAGGCCTCGAGCTGCAACCGAACTTGACGGTAGTCACATTTTAGACCCTCCAATTCCCCCTAGAAGAAATTGCGTATGTTGGATAAATATGCTGGGTTTTCACGACGAAAAACGTAGGATTTTCAGGGCTTGTGGATTTGTAAACATTATGCCCTGAGTCCTCACCAATTGTTTCATGATTGCAGCATTCTTGGCTTGGTTTCTTTCAACTGTTTCTGAAGAGCATGTTCTTATTGCTTCCCGGTACGTGTTGATTTCATTCTGAAGCTTTTCAATCTGAAGCGTTAAAATTCATTTGTCACATCCGATTTTCTATATGACATACGGCTTTCATAATTTTTAACCACGCAATGCAAATGAACTTAACCTCATTATTGAGTTCGTTGATATAGTTAAATCTACTGATGTTATTATGTTGCAAATCTATGTATTCGTCCACCAAGGACTGGAAGCCCGGACTAGTTTCAGTAAGTAACGTTTCAAAATTAATACGATAACGTTCCAGGGCTTCCTCCAAAACATACTCCTTGGCTTGCTCCAGTCTGCCTACAAAAATTCAGTTTAAAAGCCAACTGAACAAAGTATACTAAATCCAGTTGTCCAGGAAATATAATATTCGGCAGGTGTTCTCACTTAGCCTTTGCTCCTCAGTCTCAAGAAATGCTCTCTCCTTGTTCTTTGTGTTCATGAAATCCAGCAGTTTTTCTTCGTGTCGAATGATACGATTAAGTTCACTGGTTTCCAACAGATACTGTTTCTTCTCCTTCATGCTTCTTTCAACCAAGGCATTCGCCTTCGCAACGGCTTCTTCCCTGTGAAAACGAAAACATTTGCAAAACAATCATATGTCCCATTGTTGTTCAGCATCATATAATTTTACACACAAAAGTTACCTCTGATCATAGGCAGCCGTAGCTTGATCCACAAGGTCATCGATGGTTGCCTTTCCTTTGGCAACCTGGTTCTCCAGTTGACTACATTTTGTATTGATCGAAATGCTTTCCCTCAAAGTTCCATCAATTTTCTTTCGCAGCTCGCAATTATCCGCCACTATCGCATCAAAATGACCAGTAACCTGTAGATTTGCCGAAATGTGATCGTAATGCCACACGGAATAAAAACATAATGAAAATAAATTATAACATATGTATACCGTTTCCAACTTCTTGTTCAGCCCATAAGTTTTCCTTTCCAGTTCTTCCAGAGGAAATTCGTCTTTTTGACCGGCTTCCATCTTAAGTTTAAGCTTACTAGTTCGTTCCGTCATGTTTTCCACCTTTTTCTCAATCTCAGAAATAAGTTTCGCCTGTTGGTTGGTAGATTCTCGTAGCTCCTTGTAATTATTCACAGTTAGATGAATTTTCTTCAGATTGTCCTCATCTCGCTCCTCATTGTATTTGGTTTTAAAACTCCCTAGCTCTTCTTCTAGCTTTTTGTTTTCCTTTTCCAGTGCTTGGATTGCCCTCCTTTATTCAAATGAAAAATGCATGAGCATATCGTAAAAGAATTTTTCTTTGGTCACAATCAATCTGTACTTCTGTTGATTTATGGCTGCTAAAGTTTCGTCCAAGTAGGCCTTCTTGTCATTTTCCATCAAGCGGAGCTGTCTCATTAGTCGTGAGCACTCCTCCCTGGCCAAGGCCTCCGTATTATCTTCATTGTCAGGGGCGGACTGATTATCTGCTTTTCTGGTCACAACCATTTTAATGGAAAAGTTTTTAATGCTGTGGACGAAAAAATTCACACTTGTGAAATAAAAGTAAATGCTACACGATAATTATTGTGGGCGCAGTGATGCTGCCTCAGCAGTAGACATTGCTCCAATATATGATTCTATTTAGTGCTCCGTATTCCATACTGACATTCATCGACCAAACACGAGTGGTGGAATGATGCGAGAACTATCGCGATCTAGTCGTGATTTATGTGATGATCACAACGGACAGTCGATTATTCTTCTGAAAATTACACTGGAGGTGGGAGTGCAAGAAACAAAAGTATGCGAGAAGTTCAGGTTGAGAAATTAAAAGTAACCTTTTTCGGGGGTCGCATGGGGCCCGGTGAAACTACAAGGGTGCCAGCTAGCCAATTAGAATACTCTGTGGATATACTATGTATTATTTACAGCGACACGGAAAACTGGAAGTGAAAGCTTATGGACGAATTTATGACAGCAGGAGCATGAGTGTAGGTCGGTATAAGTGCCCGGCACAAGAGTACTGTAACTGAAGTCAATCACAACGCTGTTTCAGTATTGTAGGAATCAAAAGAGAATATCATGCACTTATAGAAAGATATAGGGTCATTTAAAACCACAAATGCATGGACTTTTACGAATGGACATTTAGCAGTCAACTATTTCAAAAATGTTTTTCATATGCCGAAGCGCACTGGAGATTGGAATATCCGGTGTAGATTCCTCAATAAGAAAACAAGCGTTAGTTAAGCGAAAACCGATACAGCACATAGATGGATGCTAATCGAAGGTGTTGACAGTTGACATCAAAGCCATGCGTAGGCCACAAGATGGGCCACAATTATTTACTTCACACCAGCTGCAAACTTCGCATGTCTGACCGGCTTTAGGCCAACTTCACAATGCTATGTAACCGACGAAATCTCATCTTTCATATTGATTATTATGACACCGCGGGTTACTACACTGGCGAGGTAACAGCTACTACGCGTACGCTCACATTGCTCGCTTTCAGCGACGAGCACTTCAGCAGTTTATTTTGCAGTTGTGTACAGCGCGTTGGAAAATTATACGTTCCGAAGTTAAAGAGTTGTTGAATAAAGAAGTCCGCCATTTTTTAATGGTTATTCTGCCAGCTATTTTTTCTGTTTCAAGCTTTCAAGTTGATTAATCATTCATAAGAGGTTAGTAATGACTCGTCAACAGTTCAATCCACTTTGAGCTATGAGAATTTTGACCGTAAAAAACATTTTTTAACTCAACGAACTGCGGGAGTTACGCAATGCGTACTCTCCCTTACCTTCATTTATCCTTGGCATCCCGCACTTGCTTGTTTTCAAATCTCTGAAATTGAGTATTGGCAAATGAATCTTGGTACGTCTTGGCAATGTAGGAAAACATGTCAAAGTCCAAACTCCAACCAAGTTGTCTTCTGCTTTTTCGCGAGTTCGGCCTCGTAGCAGTACCAAGTATTTTTGCTCTTCGAACTGTGGGAAGATTAGATCAGGTAAGGTATCATACCGGAATTAGCCTGCTTGTAGGCACTTGGACGTAATCCTTTATTTTAAATCATATTATTGCTGGGTTCAGGTCAGAATAGAAGGAAATTCTATTCTGAACGTCTGATTAAGTACTACTAATTAATATCTACATCGGATTCTATGATGGCGAAGGGAGAAAAATCTGGAGAAATACCTTTGCACTGAACTGACATTGGAAAAAACAGGTGGATAGCCTGATAGCGTAGCGGAAGGAAGGCTGCGACCGACCTTGTTTGGGCCAATCCAACCGAAAGAAATTGTACGAAGGACCAACTGTTCTGGGAGAAGCATTGAGTAAGGCAGTTGTATTCCAAATTCCAGTAATGATTACATACGTACATTTTCGCTTCAGGCAAAATAGGCTATTCTTTTCGATTTCACAGTAGTTTTAATAAGACATACTGTTACGTTTTGCCACCCCCTTAATACTTGTAGGATCGAAGAACAGAGTTTCAGTAGCGGTAACCCAATTACTTACTTAATAAATAGTTCTCCCATATTGTTGAACAGGGAGCGATCCGACCCAACTGTTGTTTGACAGTTTCTTTTAGAACAAGTAATCTCTACGCCGATATGTGTGGTGTTGAGCATCACTACTTCAATTGAAGTTGATGTTTTATATGCGGAACTAAAAGAATTCCTCAACTGAGCGGTGCCTTACTTCGTTATCGAACTTTGAAGACTAAACTAACCGTTTGGAACAGGAAACAAAACTGCGTGTAGTTAGCTCCTTATTATGACTCCCTTCCTCATTCCGGATGTCACCCATAACAAGTTCGAACTGCGGCTTTGATCTCAAATCCTTAAGGAAATTTCCATGATAAATTTCCCAGAAACGGAATTGGTGAATTTTAAAGTTGAATATTTTCTAAACTAGGCGCTAGTTGGGCGAGAGACTTTACGGTTGGAATATGCTAGGGCAGGGTCACATACCCTAATAATTCCGAGCCGATCCGTTGTGGATGCCTGACTGGTCCTCCTATTTAGACATCTTAATTTGACTGAACTTGAGTCCTTAACTTGAATTGATCGATGGGGTTTAGCTTAATTTGCTTTTTTTATTAAATTTTCGGAATAATCAACTATCAAATATCATCATTCTATGTTGCACTCAAAACTAGATGTAACTGCGTATTTATTTAAAATGATTGGTTGTCGATTATTCCGTTAAAGAACTCCAATTTGTCGCTACACATTTTCATTTCACAAATTTTTTGGATTCATCACGGTTATGCTCAATAAATATGTAGTTGGTATATGCATGGAACTTGAATTATTTAAGTTTTAATGGTGCTTCTAGTTCGTGAAAGTTAAACTTGAAAAAACTTGAGTCCTTTGCTTCCACTTCACCCGTACGATAATTAACTCTCTTGAGACTAATTAAGTCACCTTGAGCGCATTCAATGATTTCCGAAGTTGGGATTTTCTCAGAATGTTTTTTATGGTTTTTTGTGAGAGACTGAGGGTTTTCACAAGGGAATTTCCGTTTCCCATCGGAAATTGCCTCGTCGACGTCCTTTGACGTGACGTTTTCATCTCCTTTGTCTTGTAGACTTTTTGGCCGAATCTGTATCCACCGGATTATTTGTCCGAGACTTTTGTGATCTTCGCAGGTCATAAAAGGACTCCGTGAGAACTCCTGGTGGGTCCAGTGCGTTCCTGTTCGTCGTGCTGTTCGCGATGATAATTCTATCTCTATGCCTCCAAAAGTTGTACTAGGAGGATTTTGTATGTGCATTTTCGGGGACGTTATAATAAAATTTGCTTGATTATTTACTTGTGCTTGCGCTAGTATTGCGGTATAACAATGTCAGAGGACAAGGTAATGTAGAAAATTTCCATACCTTGATGACTGCTTTATGGTATGCCCAAAAGAAATGGTCTACCCTTACCTTTAGTGTAAATCTAGCTGGAACGATAAGAATGGTAATTTATAAGATGTTTCATTTGCTGTTTAAAGACAAGCCACTTTACCTGTGACAACATGCAAGTTTTGAGATCATCCGAGTTGGCACTGCACGGGAATCGAGTGTTCATGCATTCGAATAAACTGCCTGTTGCTGCCCGGTTCGCATCATCTCTGAGTGTTGCTGATGTGTCCTCTCTGAAGCACACGGACGAGGCGTATCAGTTCCTCCCTCGGTCCCGATTACCAACGTATTACTTCCAGAAGTCCTTGCCACGGCTGCCGATACCAAAGCTCGAGCTCACGTGTCAGCGGTATTTGGAGGCGCTAAAACCACTTCTGACAGAAGATGGCTACCGCAAAACGGAAGAAGCAGTTTTAGCATTCGAACAAGGAATCGGAAAACGTAATATATCCCAGTTCACTGGAGTACCTCATTGTTTACGCCGCGGTGCGTCAAGGGATGTTGTGTCATTCGTATCTAATGAACAAATGCATTTTTCCAATTGCAGAACTCCACGATGAACTGGTTCAGAAAGATAAGTCACTAAAAGACACGAGCTACATATCTGCCCCGTGGTTTGAAGCATACCTAAAAGACAGACAGCCATTGCCAATTAATATAAATCCTGGTCTCGTATTTGTGGAAGATGAATCTCTAAAGTCTGTTGATTCTAGTCAACACCAACTGGTGCGATCGACGAATTTATTAGTATCAGCTCTACGGTGAGTAAGAATGTATTTACTTTATTCATAAGAATTCTAAAACTTTTGGCATAAGTTTGATATAATTTTTTTTTATCATAGGTTTATGAGGTCGTTAGATAATGAAACTCTGAGCCCTGAAGTATTTCATATGAATCCTGCAAAGTCAGACACGGCTAATTATTATCGTGTCATGAAGTTTATCCCCACTGCATTGGCCACGTACGGGTCTTATCTTTTTAAGGTACAAAATTTTAAATTTGCGTTAACAGATAGACACATCTATCTCTGTTTAGTTACGGTATTGATATGATTATATTACTTGTGCTCACCAAGGGCAATGTGGAGAAAATAGTGACAGGCAAAAATGACAGAACATTATTTGGTATATAATGTAGTACTTACATTTGGATGCCTCACGATTTTACGTGTCATAATGGTGAAAAATTAAGGAAGATTAGCGTTCGAATATACATCAAAGTCCAACAATACAAATCAGTAGCCTTTTAATCGTAGGAGCTTCACAATTCATTTTCATTTCCATTGGAAATTAGAATTTTGTAAAACTAATGCGTGGTTTGTTGATTTTTTTTAATTCTGGCAAGGTTTAGTTGTATTTTCTAGAAGGTAAACAGAAATATTTGATGCCTATAATTTAAATTTAATTTTGAAGTTTTTATTGCAGCATGAATTGAAAAGGAAAAAGTAAGAATTCTTACGGCGACCCAAAAGTCTGATTTTGGAAACTTTTTGGAACGAGATGATTTGTTTCCACTACAGCACTGCTAAGGTTGCGCTATCATTACACTCTAAAAATAATGCCGCTTTGTTAATATTCTTCAAATGTAGGCGTTCCCGCTGGATATGTCCCAATACACCAGTTTGTTCCGTTCAACAAGAATACCGCAGAAGGGTATGGACCGTTTAAAAAAGGCCGATCGGAGCGTCAGACATGTTGTGGCCATTCGTCGGGGTCATTTTTACAGTATACCTGTTCTTGATGAACAAGGTAAGGCACGAGGGATTACCAAATTGAACTATTGGTAACGTGTGCAGTAACTTTTGTATTCATTTCTAATAGGAAATGTACTTCCGGTAAATGAGCTTAAGGGGAGCTTGGAGTTTATTTTGAATGATCCGAGCCCTCCGGCTACACATCCAGTAGGGGTCATGACATCCCAGGACCGGAATATTTGGGCGGAGGTGCGAGAACACATGAGTCTGAATATTAGGAATAAACAAACTTTCGACGAGATCGACTCTGCCCTGTTTGTATTTGGATTGGACGATGATGTATTGGGTGAGGATCCAGAAACAGTTACTAGAGCCTTCCTGTATTCGGATGGAGCCAACCGGTTAGCAAGAGGCCTCTGAATCAGCTGAAAAAACGATTCTCCACTGTCATGATTCATGTAATAATCTCTAATAGGTGGTTCGACAAATCATTCACCCTTATTACAAGCAAGGATGCTTGGGCTGGCTTAAACTTCGAACACGCGTGGGGTGATGGCGTAGCCGTCATGCGATTTTTTAACGAAGTTCATAAAGATAGTACTACGTACGCCTGGAGCAATGCTGTTAAATCAAAGAAGCCCTTTATCCCTCCTGTCAGGCTAAGTGAGATATGGCATAATGGTATAAGGGGATGGTGGGAAATCTCTGGTGGGTTTGAATTAAGATTTTGTTTTGGCATTCATTTACAGATTTTGAACTCGACGCGAAGTCCAAACAAGCAATTGATGATGCTCAAAGGCGGTTGCGGGAGCATGGTGAACGCCTTCAGATCAACGCTTTCATTTTCGAAGGGTACGGAAAAAGGGAATGTAAGGCTTGGGGAATTGGACCAGACTCTATTATGCAATTAGGCTTCCAGGTGAGTAATTATTGTACGGGTATTGACCTAGTTAGTAGTTGTAATGTTTAGTTACAGAGTTTCTCCTGTTTTAAGGTCGTACATCACAGACTTTTCGGCAGACCTGACACAACATACGAATCCTGCAGCACCTCTGCCTTTAAACACGGTAGGACTGAAGCTATTCGCCCAGTGACTAGTCTAACAAAGGTAACTTCACCGCAGAGTTTATTGAAACCATCTGCTATAGCAAAGCATTGAGAGGAATATGTAACGGAACGGATGATTCAAAAACTTTTAGGAAGTTGGAGACTTAATGTGCCAATCCGACTGGCGAAGCAAGAAAGGGGAATTGAAGGAGCTCATAAGAAAGTGCTCCGTGAAGCATGGAGAGCTCACCAAGAATGCTGCGATGGGTAACATACCACAACAGGATGTTGTCTGTTGCAAATGTAATTTAAAATCAGTAATTGCTGTGTTTATTTATACAGGTCAGGGATTCGACAGACATTTATTTGCAATGAAAATCTTAGCTCTTAATCGCAGCTCCGATCTTCCAGTCATCTATCAGGATCAAGGTTACAGTAAAATAAATTACAATACACTGTCGACAAGTACCCTATCGAGTCCTACAGTGAGAATAGGAGCTTTCGGCCCTGTCGTACCTGACGGCTATGGTCTGGCGTAAGTGATCATAAGACTTATAAGGGAACACCTCCAACTTTCACCAAAGCACAAGTGGGTGACTATGCACGATCGAGAGATCCCCTAGAAAGATTATGAATGCCCAATTCTTAGATGCGGAAACTGGGTTACAAGCCCTGAAACTTTTCATCACTCAGGTGCGAAAGGCAGGCTGATACGTCTTCACTTAAAAATTCCCTACGAAAATCCTAGTGTTTTCCTCTTTGGTACCTGAGTGATGAAAACTTTAAGGGCTTGTAACTCAGACAAACCTGAATTTCCGCACCTAGGAATTGGGCATTCGTAATAAAATTCCTAAAGGACCTCTCGATCGCATAGTTGCCCATTTGTGCTTTGTTGCAAGTTGGAGATGCTCCCTTGTTAGTCCAAATTTTATAGCCAAATTGTGAATATCCCGGTGGTCGATAAGTTATTCGAACCTGTTGTGTTCACAGTTACCAAATTTGGGAAGGAGGCCTTGGTTCTCTCATCACCACTTACAAAGGAGGAAAGGACGGCGAAGCCTTTGCTAATACATGTCATGAAGTTTTCAGGGACTTTGGTGAAGTATTTAACTAATGTATTCCTAGTATTGCTGTAGCAATGATTTGAATATATTTGATACAAACGTATACCTTTATGCCGGGAGTTATACTCGTGTTGTCCAGCCAGGTCATGGTAGTGACAAATAGATTGCTATATTGGTGATCTAATTCTACCTGACGGGCATCTAAAGCTTTTTAGACATTTTGGCTACTAAATGTAGCTTATTTGCACGTTATATATAAGGAGAACACAACCACGTTATAAGAAATAAAGTTGGAAACTTTACCAAAGTTATAAACTCAAATCTCAAACTTTTTCGTGCCTACTTGAATGTAGTTGGCTATGACCGATGATGCATCTAAACCGTGAAAGCACAAAATGTATGAGGCTTCCGCTTGTTGCTTCTAATCAGATTTCCAAAACCGGTACAAGTAAACTTACAAATCAAATTTATTATTTTCGGATGCATTTTCATGGCTTACGCAAGTACTATTTCGTAATTTCATAATTAAGACAGAGATTAAGATGACGCATAAAGTATAAAATCGCACATATAAATCTGTAGTCATAACTTGCCTACTCTAAATCCATTTTCCGTTTCTTCGTTGAGGGCTTGTCAAATACTTGACGCACTCCTGCCGCTTGGGTAGCATAAAACTTTAGGTTCTGCGAGGTCTCCGCTACCCATGGTGACTCAAAACTGGTTGTGTCCTGATCCACCAAATGAGTGTATTTGGTTCTACCACTTCTACCGAAATTTTTAACCTGCATGACTTTGGGTAAAATAGTTTTATCGAAGTGGTCGTCCAAGGTGGGGGCTGAGTAATCACGTTTGAGCACATCTTCTTCTTTGTCCTACACCGAAAAGACAATGACAGCTGATTAATAGTCTTCGAACGCTTTCATTTGGCAAAGACTGTAAAAATTACAACATACCAAGTAGAAAACACCTCTATGGTAATACTTCTGAAGGAACTTGTATTTTCCTTTCGAGGCCTTGTTAATGATTTGTTTAGGTTTGAGTTTCAACTCGAGTCTGCGCTCCTCTTCCGTCATACTGTGCAAACGTTCAATTTCCATCTTTTCACGCTCCAACCTGCAAACATCCAATTTTTGTATCATAATTCATAAAAAACACTGTTAGCTAAAGTATGTTCGAGATTAACTTACGCTTCCCTCTCTTCCCTATCTCTCTTGATTCTTTTTAACTCTCGAATTTTCCACGCCTCATATTCGGCTTCTTCATTTTCATCGTCAGTATTAACATCTTCTAGTTTCTGTGTTTCGGCTAAAACTGCGTCGCTAACAGTTTTCAAACCTTTTTCTTGTTGAATTTCTTCTTCGATAATTTTCAAAGTCTCCTTACGCCTCTCCTCCCTTCTATACTTTGTTTTTTCCTCGATTTCTTTTTCTTTTATGTCTAAGATTTCTTTTTCTTTTACAGTCACACGATCATGTTTAGAAACAAAGACGGGTTTTAACCTTGGTCTTGCTTCTTCTTCAGAATCTGAAATCATGCGTAGAATCAATTTTAGTTCATTCCCATGGAAGTATGCCAACAAACTGTTGTCCTTAAACTTTTACCGGTGTACTCCTCATATTCTGATTCACTCTCTTCAGATCCGGAATCTTTTTCATCTTCTTTGACAAGGAGCTCGTCTTCTTGTTTTTCCAGGGCACGCTGACGTATAAATGCTCGTCTTCTTTCGATTTCAGCCTCATCAAGTTCTTCGTCACCTGATTCAGAGTCAGAATCACGCCGTCTCCCTGGGCGCTCTTCTTCTTCACTTTCGTCACCTTCCAGTACCTCCGGTTTCTGAACACTGCAATGCATAATAACTGGTATGATAAGCTCAACGCAATGCAAAAGCTCTCAACATCTGAATATAGGATTCAATGCATACCTTCTTGCTTCCGACATTAACTGCAGTCGTCGCAACCTAGGATCCATACGCTCAACAGCTGAGTAATCCTCCCTCTCCTCTTCTTCCTGACATTAAATACATAACATCTTATGGAATCAGGCTTAATAACATCTTAGTTTATAACTAATTAATTCACCGATCCGATATCCTGTCACGAAATTTAAGAATTAATATGACTGCAGCTTAGAATACTAAAGAACTGATTAAAGCATACAGTATTTGAGCTACTGATACCTGGACATCCACTTCTTCCTCGTCATCTTGCTTTAACTTTGCAGGTACTACAAACTCTTCATCGTCACTCTCTTCCTCACTCGAGCTCCGGGGAGCATAATCGGGTCGTTTGCCAGACACATATCGATGTACTTTCACCTTCTGCATGGAAACCTGACCTGGAAGTTGAAACACATTTTCGCCACTAAAATTTATTGCGCACAAATTATGGGGGGCATCAATAGAATCATTTGTTGAAGTTTTACCCTTTTCATTCCGAACAGGAACTGCTCCTGCAGTAGATTGGATAGGACCAACTGTAGCTTTCTTGGACATGTTTACGGTGCACTTTTTTACTATCTTTTTCGATGTTATTCGTACACAATATTAGAATATGAAAAGCATGAAAAAGAGTTTAAAATATCTCCGAACTCCAGCGCGAATCACTCACAATGCAGATACACAAAGTAGCCACCTGAGGTAAACTCCGTTCTTTAAGTTCACACTCTGTGCCAGTCTGTTTCCACTCAAACATTTGCGGAAGGAAGCAAAACTCCGCGTAGACTAAAATTAAGCATAAAATACTTCTTCCGAAATTAATTGTTCAAGTTAAGTTGCTCGGAGAATTAATAAAATTACTGACAAGACTGTCGTCTCAACTCTGCAATTTAATTCCACCTATTCGCCTCTTCCCCAACAGCAAATAAAGGCAATTTGGTTCGACTGTCTCAAACTTTCGCGCTCCAAATACTGAGATCTGATTTTTCAAACACACTGGGTTGGTCACATTTTACGTCAGAAGGAGTCGGAGGCACGGGGGTAGTACAACGACTATATATATATGCATCCGCAGCCTGCTATATTATTATCATACATATGTCCGCGCGCGGGTAAATCTAAACTGGTTCGCTGGGCAGAAAGGGAGGGGGGGTCTAAATATTTTCCGAAATAACGACGTGGTATGCGAACAGCCCCTAGGCAAAATTGTGTCTCGATGGTCTGTTCATGAAGGCGCAACATTTAAACTGCATTCAGCGAACACACGTCTCGTACGTTTCCCACATCTCTTCTCTACCTCTACATGCTCTTCCGTCTTGGTCTACACATTTAGGCACTTGGTAATGGTATTCAGGTAGGAAATTCGGTGGTACTGATGGCAGAGTCACAGGCCGCAGGCGCAGCACATTTTGTAGTTAAGTGAACTGGGGTAAAATGGGAATGCACCGCATGGATTTTCTTTACATGCAGCGGACGTACTGCTATTAATATTACACCGGCATCACATATTTTCCGTAAATTAGCCAACATGGTTTAACATGAACCTGGGTTAACAATCACAATCAGTAATCATGAAGAGGCAAATTGGAATCTTAAATTCTTGGAAGACTAGAAAAACACTCCTACATTTTGTGACTGGATTTGCCAGAATCGTGGCTGCAGCAAATTGTGCTTACCACCTGTAGTAACAATAATAAACCCGACAGAATGTCAGGAATTAGTAGGGTGGATGCAAGGCTGTAGATAAGCAATATCTACGCTTATCCATGCTTATCTATAGCCTTGGGCTGGATGAGCCCGTATTTATGGTGTGGGTGTGTTGTGGGAAGAGTAGATTGGTCTGACATCTATCCACACCTAATCCAAACATTTACTCCGCAAACCCTAACCATCGTATATTATTCCCCACTTTCCATTAATGTCCTCAACTAATCGGCGAATGGGTGGATACATCTCTCCCATTTACCGCAATAATGTATATTTGGAATCAGGGGGTCTCAGGATTTGATGACCCCATTAATGCACCTAAAATAGCATAAGCATAGCCCCTAACAAAAAGTTTCGTAAAATTTCCCACTTCCCGATTTCCAACCCCTCCAAAACCAACAACGACCGGTATATTCAGCCCCACAGCCCCGTAAAACAAAAACGTAAAATTTAAAAATGCGACCTGTAGCCAGAAACAACGGAAAACCCTCTTTCTTCACACTACCCTAAACCCCCTCCCATCCCGCCATCCTTATTTATAACCTGTTCATCGCAATAAGTTTATTCTTGGAAGTAATTGTTCGTAATTAATTTCTGTTAACACACTTATGTGTGATGCAATTAAATTCTAAAAAGCTTGTCTGGGACTCCGTTTTTGTAAAGTAATTTTCAATTACATGTGGGACAAAGATGCTTGGGTTTTTGGCTAATAGTGATTGCGCTTTTCGCTATGTGCCTTTGCAAATTATGGATTTTGCGCCTTATTAGCCATATCGGGACTCGAACTTATCATTTGTATCCAAAATATTTTTTATTTGTTTATGTCTATCTTAATTTGTTGACAATTTTTCTAGTGAAGTAGGATACTATGAATTTCTAAAAAGTTTACATCACCCAGTGTGTTTGACGGATTCGTTGAACTAGTTGTGCGGTTTAATTTCTGAAACCTGTGGTGAGTGTAAGACACGTTGGTGTCCCGCGTCTGTTGTTACTTCATCTATAATCATATACATTACTATCATCTGTTACCTGGTAATCTTATAATTACTGTGACATGTAGCGTCTTGTGGCAGGGGTAGGGAATGACATTCGCTGTCAACTGTCAAAGCGGGTACTCGTAGCGGGATGATTGAATTGGTTAGTTCCGCTACTCTAGGCTCAGTAGCGAAATCCGTAGCGGTAGTGATTGGGTAATAGTGGATTGGTGATTCTTTAGTATTTGTCAATATGTTTATGAAGAGCATAACCGGCCCAATGCATAGAAATAAATGGGATGGGATAATTACAGTACACAGCACACAAAGCGTTAAGAAATCGAGGAAACGTCGGTTAGGGACTGCCCATCAATGATGTCATCAAATGAGCCAGTGTGTGGGTAAAACTCTCCCATTTACCGCAACGTTAATTTCGTCATCATTTGGGGTGGATGGGTCCTAAATTTTGGAAATTTTGATGATGTCATGTATGGATAGGCCCTTATTTGGGTTGGGGCATGGTGCATGAACGGAACGGGACCAGATAGTGTAACCTTGGTTAGGTACTTTATATGGGGAGGGCCGGATATTGTAACCCGCCCGGCAATGTCGACTTTGGTTATGGCCGGATATTTTTACTTCGCAACCAATGACTACTTTGGCCCCCAACCCGCAATATTGACAGCAAACGTTATATAACGGCGAGGTTGCTAGCCCTTCGGGCCGTGGCTTCGCCGCGCGCAACCTGACTGTTACCTTTCATTGTGCCACCCCCGGAGGTCTGAGAATGTGCGGAGGAATCCATAAAAAAGTACCAATTTTTACAGCCCAAGAAATCATTTGTAGCTGCCCGAGTATGTTCAACTCTATTATCGGTACCACAACTTAAATAGCGCAAAACGAAGTCCCGATTAATACCTGGCCCACTTGCTAATAATTTATATAATTTATAATAATTTTAATAATACCCCCCCCTTGTTTCCCCACCTACTGCTATGTGTGGCAGTACAGTAGAAACTCGTTTATCCGGCCCCTTTAATACAGGTTTAGGACAACTGAACCGACGGACCGCTCAACCAGCAGTAGTCGGACACCTCAACCTTCTGGGGAGGACAACTGAACCTCCAGGGGCGGACGATTGCACCTCCAGGGGCGGACGACTTAACCTCCAGGGGCGGACGAATGAACCGCCGTGAAACATCATAAAGCATATGCTAACGCTACAGTTTTTCGCCCAAAAAATGCCTAATTTAAGGAGTATTCGACATTAAAATTTCACCAACTTCGATTCTAAGAAATTGAACATGGGAATTCCCATAAGGATTTCGCCAAAGGGACGCCAAAGGGTCCCCCCTTTGGTGTATTGCAAAATTTTCACATCTTCCAATCCTGTGTAAAAACTACTCGAGAAAACTAGGCATGCAATACACCATGGGAATTCAATTTGTTTTTCAATTTTTTGGGGCGAAAGACTGTAGCGTTAGCATATGCTTTATGATGTTTCATGGC
>WJFA01001587.1:0-20399 GCA_009870155.1 Pseudobourletiella spinata | reverse complement strand
CAAACACTCACACACACACACACACACACTTTGATGATGATCATGACGTCTGGAAGGGAAATAAGTGTAGGGACTGCGGCCGGAAGGCGATTTAGCAGATTACTGCGGAGTAACCCGACCCCCAGGCTCTATGGCTCCACTTTGTTATTGCAGCGAGGGATTTGTTGCTCGGACAGGTCATGAGTGTGGCTTTGTAATGACTACATCTGATCCCATTTACGGGAGGGAAAACACATTTGCAGAGGAGCGGTTCAACTTGAGAATCACCCCTTGGTGACCTATGGAGATAATTAATGTTTGCTACACGACATGGCGCGGGTCCCAGAGTGGACGGAGGCTCTTGTCACTGCTCCTCTCTCTCTCTCTCTCTCTCTTGTCCCGGATTTTGGGTGCCTTCACAATGCGGAGTTTTCCCGGCCGCGCCATGGTGTGGACACTCTCATGTGAGCAGTATTACGATGGTGAGGGATGACGGGGGGAAGCGAGTTTGTTTCATCATATGAGACATGATGTTTGTTGGAGGCCACATACCTGAACAACGTGCCCCTGTGCTCCTCTGTTTACATTTTAAGTCATGGACCAAGTGCAAGGTCATATCTGCCTGTCCTACAGCACATGTAAGGACCTCATCACCCCTCAAGGCTCGCGGGACTCCCACGATGGAATTCTGAAGAGGATTTGAAGATCATGCGGTCATTACAGTTGTCGCCAGTGCAGTGATATCCGGTCCAGTTGTATAAGGAGGGCCGCATGGGAAGGGCGATTCGGCTCAGCTGTTCTACTACCACAGATTTGCGAGGGTAAAAGAGATGATGCCGCCCCCCCCCCGCTGTAATGGGGCGTCGGGGAGGAAGACCGTGGTAGAGGCTGGTGTGATGATCATGACGATGATTTGAAATTCAAAACCATCTTTCATCTGGTATTCCGACCAGTCCCCTGCAGTCCAAACATGTCAATGCAAATGTGGGGGAAATGTGCGCGACGGCGACGGTGGAATACTTTGAGGCTTTCGCTTTCAACTTCACGTTGCATTACACGACTCTGTGAGAGTCAGAGGAGCCCGTATGCTCATGCAGTATGTAGGCGCAGATTATTCCACTGCTGCATCCAACGGAACATCCCAGTTGCTCATGGCTTAAACTATGGTCAGTTGTGCTCAGGAGAGGACATTCTCCCATATAATTTCACCGAGACCAACGCACTCGTCTCCGCTGAATGCATACATGCGTCGTTTCCCTCAGTCAACTGTAGCAAGTTACACACACACACACATACACACACACATACACACACATACACACACGCAAACACACACACACACGCAAACACACACAGACAAACACTCACCCACGGCTGAGTTGTGATGACCATAACGTGCGTGTGTAATGGATTCCAATGGTGAGATGATTGTCAGAAGGCTGATGGCACTGTGGCACTGTGAGTCCCAATAAAGGTTGAATATGAAATAGTGAAACTGTAGTAGTACGTGGTGTGGTCCAGCTCTTGCCGTTCTTGTTGTGGTCCGCACCTGACTCACACTGCTGACAGTAGGAGATGGGTTGTTGCTAACTATGAGCCTTATGGTTAAGTGTCATTGTACACATGGTTAGGCACGTAGATTTTGTCCCATCGTGTCAGAGCGGGACCAACGATTAGGGAATTGGACAAGAGCGGTGGACGGCATGGCCTCGAGCCAATCACCGCGCATCCACCACGCACTTGGTTTTTTTTCTCCTTTTGGAAACTTGAGCTTGAAAGTAAGATGTGTGAGTGAAATGGACGAGTCCTCCTGGGCTTTGTCATATTTTTATTATTATGATTATTGTTTTCCTCTGTGCACATTTCCCTCCACTCACCGCTCCTCCTCATCACCGCAACTACTACTACTAACGGGTTTCCATACATTTACAAGCTCCGTCGGCGTGTCGGCGGGGACTGCTCTGGTAATAGTCTCTACCACACTTTTTCCTCGGCAAGTGTACCACATATAGCAACAACAAGAGCAACAACGTTGGACAATGGAATGAGAATAACTTTCTTTGTTTTCATCTGCGTGTGCATGCATTTGTTCGGGATGGAGAGGGAGGCGGAAAAAGATGTGATGAGATGAGCGGACTTTGAGCAGAGCGTGCTCTTCATAGCCATCATCCTAAAAGGATGAGCTTATTGCTGCCATATGATGGATAAAGCGTGATAGCGGGAGGATGCGGAATCAGGCTGAAAGGGAAATGGGATTGAAAAGTTGATGAGGATGAACTTCTCGGCTTGCTTACTCAGCCTGTAGAATTCCTGCCACTCTCATCATTCATCATCATCATCATCATCATCATCATCTTCGTCATCATCTTAAAAGAGTGGGACATCCACGAGCGCGCCATGGCATAGCTCCAATTTGTCTCTGCAGGTGGAATATTGTGATATTTTCGGGGATTATTTTCCAATGGCTTTATCCGCGTGTGAAGTGATTGCCACCCCCTTTGTACTCATTCAGCTCCCTCTCGTCAGTCTCGTCTCGGAGGAGTTATGTAGCACGTCAATGGCTCCGTTATGGTCACACAACCAGAGCTGGTGAAAATATTATGCTCCCTGGCTGTGTATTGGAGAGCCAACACTATGAGCTCCATACTACCGCAGTCTCATTTCACGCCCCATGGCCCGGAGCAGCAGCAACAGCAGCAGTAGCTAAATGTGTGGACTAATGAGCAGAGTGTGTTGTTGGTGCAGTAGTGCGGGAGGTGGTAGTAGTACACACGTTTATAAAATCCCCGCGCCGTCCTTGTCCTTAATATTCAACTCCGTTGAGGTATACGGATACATACTCCCTCTGATCCCCATGTGCTGTCATCCATGGGCATGGACGGTGTGCTCCTCTGTGTCGGGTCTCGAATTATTTTAGACATTTTGTAATGTTTTCCCAAAGGTTAGCACACTCTTCAATACGTTCCCCTCATCACACTTGGGACGGAACAAAGTTGGAGCCGAGGGATGGAGAGTGACTGTGGGTGAGCGGTTCACAGGATGCATAGGAGGGATAGGGCACTGGTTCGCGGGTGTAGCAAATTGCAGTTGGAGGAATATTGGAGTCATTATTGGTAGTAGCACTGCGGCTGCACCCAAAAATCAAGTGAATTATGACGGTTCGGGCGGGGGGCGAGGGGTGGGGGGCGTTGGAAAATGTGGAGCACGAGAGTTGGCAGTCACTACTTGATAGATTGGGTCAATAACAACGCCGCTCTGCATTTAGAAAGTGCGAGTGAGTAAAATTAGGAATTGGTTAATTAGTATCACCATTGGTTTTACTCTGACTAACTGGGACTGGGAGTGAGGATATTATGAGTTACGTCTGTTTGTCTTGTACTCTGTCATCCCCAATCATACGGTTTACCTCTCTGCTGCTGCGGTGACCGTGTACACTTTGTAATAATAATGAGAGTACTGTGAGGGAGCTCATATGAGTGATTTGACCATATAACCTTCAGGGAAACTTGTTGTGGGATGACTTGGGCGAATTTGGCTATGGTGGAGCGGCAAGTATTATTACTATTATTATTAATATTATTATTATTATATGATACCAATAATTCATACAGGCTCCCATGCATGTTTATATGGGAAGTTGTTGATGAGAAGTGTGGTGTAGTGTAGAAGTAGAAGGATCATGGGGCCATTAGCATTCCTGCGGTGACTTACTATGAGTTGGTTTTTATGATTGTGGATGTGGGAAATGTGTGATTTGTATGTATGNTAGTGTAGTGTAGAAGTAGAAGGATCATGGGGCCATTAGCATTCCTGCGGTGACTTACTATGAGTTGGTTTTTATGATTGTGGATGTGGGAAATGTGTGATTTGTATGTATGATTCCACACCATAAAATTATTATTGGAAATTTTTGACGGCTTAAGACCTCTCATTCACTCTCCCACTATACTTGCTGCACTTGTTCTTCTTGTCTGCAGACGGGAAAAAAATGGGTAAAAGAACCTACACGAGAGACCTAGACCTCGATTCAGCACACCGTTATAAAACCAAGAGTTTTCTGTATGTCTGCGCATGTCTCGTGTGTGTGTGTGTGTGTGTATGTATGTGTGTGTGTGTGTGTATGTATGTGTGTGTGTATGTGTGGCTGTGCTCATTGTTTCAAAGCGTGTGAGTAGGATGGTCAGAGGAGAGATAATAAATTATTTGCAATTATTTGCTCATAATTAAGATGGCAATTTTACGTGGTGTGGACTTGTACCACAGTGCAGTGGCTCACTGCACCCCTGCGCATGCACACAGTGGCCCAGACTGGCCCACTGTGCGAGCCGTGTATAGGTTTACAGACGACATTTCAGCCGAGCCCGCATGCTGGCCACTAGGTGCACTCACCCACACCGATTCGTTGGCCGTCATTAAATCCATTGAGTTTTGTATTCTCACTGATCCATTTTATTTGCGGGAAAATTAATTTTAGAAATACTTACTTGTGTTTGTGAATGATATGAGGCGGCGCCGTGAAGGGGGTGGACGGTGTGTCTGAATATAAAGTGTACGGTCAGAGTGAAAATGGTGGACCTTGTGATGGAGATTATGAATATTAAATGACCTGAGGATGATGACTTACGATGATGGTGCGAGGCGGGCAAGTTGGGCAGCTTCTCTGTGTGTGGATCACCATACTGTGTGGTGGACCAAGGCATGAGCAGACAGACACCTTTCAGTTGACATTGAATTATACTCAGTGTAATTTTATTTAATGTGTCAAGTGAATTTGCTATACCAGCTCTGGTTTTCCTATGAGAACATTATGACTTGTTACATGACTCAGTTTACGCATCCCTCATGATGAAGGAAGGAGGGGAGCTCCACACCAAAATAACAATAACAGCACCTAATGGGATGGAAAATCAATGCTGAGGCCCACCTAGCGAGAGCCTCTGCACGTCTGTTTACATTATGGTGGACAACCCTCATAGTTTTTAGCCCAGAGATTTTGACCAAATACTTTTCCCCCTTTACTTTTTGGGTCACTGTCATCCTCTTGGTTGGGCGGTTATGTGAGCACAATTAAATGGTACCTGTCCGTGTAGTACCTCTGAGCATGTACGCAGGGATTTCCGGCAACCATACGTGCAACTACATACATATGCTATATGTATATATACATATACCATGAAATTAGGATCCTATCACGCTTTTGCTTGCATAAGCCTTATCTTGGATCACTATAATGTGGCAAACTACATGCGCACCAACATGAGCTCCCAATGGATCCTATTCTTCTGAACAACAATGTGACAATTATTGAAATCAGATTTGACCCTGCGGATCTCTTTCTCTTCCTATGTTTATCTCCGTCTGTTTATTTGACCCTGCTACTCTGCTACGCACAAATTGGGGGTTCTGACAGAAAGTGTGCGAAGCGTAATATATAACACTCACAGAATGGATCTCTCTGGGCGAGGAGTGAGGCCAAGCCAGAGGATTTAGTCTGCACGGGGGGGGGGAAACGCAGGCAGAGACACGCTTAATCGAATGTTCTTTAAATTGATCTCACCTGAGAGTGAGCTAGCAATCTACTGCTGCCATCCCAGCGGTTGTCCTTAGGTTGTGAGCCATGTTCTATTGTTTGTCAAAGTGTGCACGCACCCTGCCATCTCCTTGGAGTAATTATCACACACATTCTTCCAATATTGATTGGTCCGTTATTATTCTACATTGATTTTCCAGGCCATGATCGTATTCTTAATCAGAAAATTAATAGCAATTCCATGCCATTTTCCTCTGTACTGAGAAGCCTGTGAGTTCCACCTCCAGTTGAATTTAGTGGTCAATGCCACATCATATAATTTGCATTATTGAGAGCAGGGGAGAATAAATGGGACTGCGAGGCGCCGTGCAGTCTGTCAAAAGTCCTGTAATTAATGTCCGCTACATGCCATCATCTCACTGCTGTGAGGGTGCGCATGACTTGACATTGACAACGGTTACGTCTCACGGAGTGTGAGATTTGTGAGGTGGCCGCCTCGTCAGCTTCATTCGTGCGGTAGCCACTTCTGCCACTCAACAGGTGCCTGAGTTGGAGCATTTAACTTGAATCACTCCCGTGATTGCGGTATTTACCCGCTTTTAATTGTTGACCTGTCATGGCAACAATAGTTAATTTGGGGAATTGGCTCCCACGGCTGCGTAAATTAAAGTAGGCATTATGACTTCCAGTCAGTCTACTCATTAGTTTATCATCATCATCACAGTTCCCCCATTGAAGTTGCACACTTTTGCATGAGTAAGTGCAGTCTGCGGCAAAACTATTGGGCTGATGCAGCCATCAACTCGCTGCGGTAGTTTATCTATGGCACACTTTACAGGCTACAATTTATGCATCGTTGCTGGGGGATGAAGCAGTATGCTGTCCCACTCTCTGCACATTCTGTATCATCTTAATCATAACGGGAATGGAATGAGTAATGAGGCATCCATTAGTTTCATTATGAGGGTATTTTTTCAGTGATGATAAGTGCGGGCGGGCGGGAATGATTACTGTGGGCCGGACGGTCGGAGTGGTACACAGCACGGCACGGCGATTTTTTCTCGCCCCACAGCGATTACTTTGATGTATGGCGCTTGCATGGTTGAATACACTTTTGGTGAGCTGTGAGGCGTGCTGAAAATTAAGCAATTAGCTAATAATGCAGAGGCACAGAGTCTCTTATGCGATCAGAAGTGGCTTGTATTTTTCCCAACCTCGGTTGACCTGACTCCGACTCTGAACGCGGAGCTATTAATCCTAATCTTTTCTTTGGTGCTGTAATTTTTCCCCCCCTTTCAAGCATCTTCTTCAAAGCTCCATTGGTCATTATGCTGGCTTAATACATTGTACATTTTACTTTTTCACCCCCTGTCTGGATGGATGCATGTATATGGGCAATTTGGAAGGCGCATCGTGCAAGGAGGATCTTGAGATCCCAATGTTTACATGCTATTTGATGTGACTAATGCACTCGGAGCATGATGAAATGGAGCTATGATGGTATAGTATTTAGGATTTTTACCAAGTTGTAAGCATTAATTGGGCTTGACATGTTGGAGCACACTTTGTCATTGTGACATCTCAATGTCGAGAAGGAATCGGATTTAGTCCCTTCACACATGCACTTTGGAAGTGGCTCTTTTCAAAAAAGCATGTTAAGGTCCTAGATCTCATACTTGTGCATTCTTTGAGCTCATTTTCCGCAGTGAGTTCATAAACAGATGCGTGAGCTTCATCCATTTGTGTGGAGGGATGCAGTTGTTATGTGAGATGATGGTGGTCGTGATGATGATGATGATGATGTGTGGAAAACTTAAAAATCATGTTGCACCAAAAGGTGTCTGGCGGTGAGGAGAGGAGCCGGCGGCGGCACGGACGCCGCCATAATAACCTAAGGATAACAAGTGTCTACTCTCCGAGTTCTGCCTCCTTTGCACTTGACTTACTTCCAGCCCTCCATTACACATAACTAATCCAGCTGAATTATTAATTATACATTCTATTATTATATAATTTTATTCCAAGGTGGAATCGTCAGGGAATGATGATTTACCTCGAAAGTGAGCGGGAAAACTTTCACCTTTGAGCTTCCATCCATCTCATCGCTCCTAATGGCAAATAAGTAACATGTGCATGTATAACAAATGCATATACATGCATACATATGTACATCTGCATACATAGCAATTAAATGCACAGAGTTGTGTAATTAGCTTCCGAGATATTATTGGAAATTAAAAAGTTTATACCGAACCGGACGATTTCACTCTTGAACCCGTTGACAAGAGAACACAACTGGGTTGTTGAGGCAGAACTCCTACCGGCGATGTCGTGATTTGGATTGATTAGCCAAAAGGAAAAATCGTCTTAAAGTTTGCTCAAAGAAGTTTATTCTTAAAGGACTTGAGAATTTCTCTAATTCCACACGGCATTCCCCAGCACGGCCGTACATACATTGTTTCCGGTCAGGGCTGCTGTAAAATATACTCTTGTCTTTATGGCGAGGCTGGTGCGCGAGAGGAGCGGAAGTGTTCCGCCATAAAAATTCCCTTTCATTTCGCTCTCTCGGTTGCAAACAAACGATTTCGTTATGTAAAAAATGTAAATCAAAAGTTAAATCAACATGTGCAATCTTCACTGTAGGAGGCATATGACTTGGATCAGATTCTTACAATAGTAACTACATCCCTAGGATGCGGAACGACAATAAACCATTACAATGCCTGGCAGTCATATCTGTGGAATATTGTTCAGAATATTTTTAATGAGGGAAGGGTCTTCAATGGAATTTTACGAGAGAGAGAGAGAGAGAGAGCTATCATAACTTGTGTGAGTGGGAAAGAAAACAAAACTTGTGATGTAAATCCCTCGTTGTTGAGTTCTCAAACATAAAAGAACATCTTGAGAAACCTTCGGGGAGGGAACCTTGTCATCAAATGTTCTTCTTGCAGACGTATACACAAGTGTGCAAACTGACTACTCGCAACTGTCTGTCTGTGGCGGGATGAGCGAAATCGAACCGTTGATATCCCCACAAGGTATAAAGCACACACTTGTGCGGGCCGCTGAACCCTGCGGAGAAAGGAGTTGGATTGGATGAAAAAGAGACTAAAATACGCATACACAGAGTTGAGGCTCAGACTTTCAGAAGACCAACTTTGTTAATTAGCCGGCATGGTCTCGATGGACATCAACCCATCTCAGCTACTCAAGCGTTCAGATTTCTAATTCAGCACCTTTTCAGATTCTGATGGATCAGTTTGTGCACTGGTAGGTGATTAAAAACTGTGGGAACCAAGGAGGGAAAAAAATACGAATAAAAAATCTTCTACAGAATCTTTTTATCTTTTAGTTAGACTTTAGTGAACCTGCTGCTGAATCATGTCTACATGTGAAACAAACTGCACTTACCGCTCCATCCGTACACCACTCCTCGCACAACCACCTGCAGACACTGGCAAAGATTTACAACGACGTCGTCTATATTTACAGCCTGAGTTCCGAAAACTTTTGAAATATCCCGCGCAATAGATCCTCTGACATGCTACAACAACAACATTTGCCGTTGTCTCTATGGCAGCGGTTGGATTGTTAAAGTACTTAAAGTGAATGCAAATGTTCTCAGCTTCAAAGCTAAATTGCAGCAACAGGAAAACATGGGTATAGCAAATCCCCTGACATGCTACAACAACAACATTTGCCGTTGTCTCTATGGCAGCGGTTGGATTGTTAAAGTACTTAAAGTGAATGCAAATGTTTTCAGCTTCAAAGCTAAATTGCAGCAACAGGAAAACATGGGCAGCATGCAAATTTTAGGAAAATACTTTTATGTATATAATATGTTTTCAATCTGGGATATTGTCACACTTTACTCTCCAGCTGATTTTGTGAATCTCCGTGTGGCGCCAAGTTTGAGGAACTCCTATTTTACTCCTATGATTCCAGCAACTGGAAGTTGTTGAAAAGTCACTGAAATAATGCAGTGCCGTTGCATATTGTGCTAACGTTCGGTATTCCAAGAGTTCCATGACATCTGCTCAGACTCATGAATTTGTGATTAGTTTTCCTACTCATTAGCCGGGTGTTATTGTTGCGTGGTGGGAAAATTTGCTGTGTGTGTGTACGAGTTGGAGCAGTTAAAAAAGTGAGTTACATCTTTCATGTACTCACGTCTACACACACTTGCGAGTTGCTCGATGAGCTGACTGAGTCGTTAATTGTTCACTTCCAAGAATCCCAGCACTACTACTGTATATCCCGACGCCATTGAACTTGGTTGTTATGATGATGAAGGCAGCTCTCAGTTAATGGATGACTGTTGACAGTGCATAGAGCACTCAAGATGCGCAGTGGAGGAGAGCATACGAGCCCTCCACATCTCACTCGTCACTGGGACATGACTTTGAAGTGAGAGAATTACTGTGCGGGGGAATGTTATTGGGAATTAAAGTATGGGATGAGGCATCTCGAAGCATCACTTCCTCGGTCTAACAGCATCAGCTCGTTGAAAAACGCTTGGTAATTGCGGCACAACGGTCCTTGAAATGAGAGATAATCTATTCGGAAGTAGCTTCTTGAGGACGCGAACCCGTGTGACGGTGACATAATTTTCCGGACGTTGCCACTAGTGTGGAGCGGAAAAATATTACGAGAGGCCGGGAAGGACTGCACCTCCTGGGCTCTGTGGCAGCCTGTTTGTCAATGTCATTGCGGAAGTGGTGTGCCGTCCTAATGGTGTGCAGCCTGAGGAGTATATATATATATAAATATATATATATCTGTGCTACATGTGTGAGGCCGACTGAAATGGCTATCTTAATGCTCATGCTCCCACACAGCACCCGCACCCTGTAGGAGTCGCTCGCTATGGGCTTATGGGCAGCTACGGTGAGGCTTTCAGCAGAATCGTGCCTGCATGATGTGTCAGCAGAAAATTCTGCAGCATAATCTTGTTTGTGATTGGGAAGATGTGCGTCTGAATTAGCATCTTTGGTAGACAGCACTTAGCCAGATAGCTGGGTGGACCGAGAAGGCAGAGGATTTATCGAAGAATTTGTACACGATGCGGATGTTTCTCAAATCATTGTTATTACTACTACTACACTAGTGATGGTTGAACCGTTCGATGGATTTTTCGTTGAAAATATCTCATTATGCTCTGTTCTGTTATGCTGTCCGGAGGTGTGTGCGTGTGTGTGTGTGGAGATGGAAAGGCTAGATATATTAATCTGCGTGGGGAGGCCGGACACTCCACGCAGAATGACAAGCACAGACTGACTGAGGAAAAGTGATACCCGGTAGTCATTGTTATTATGCGAGCACGTGCTCGGATAGCGAATTACAGCTGGGGCACGTTGAGCGTGCCGAGCAGAGGAGACTGTGAAAAATGCCTTCTAATCGAAGTTTCCCACACCAGCTATCAGCGTAAGGTAACGATGGGAAGCACATAGCTTTCAGTCTCCGTGTGAGCAGAGCAAAAATTAATCAAAACGGATGATGGGCACGATCAGAGTGTGGTTAGTACAGTCAACAACATCTCTCTCAGTTCGAGCCTCCCGCCCTGAAAAGTTCAAGAATGACTATGGCTAGCATAGGTAAATAATTATGTGCCACCAGAATCGTTATTGTTATTGGATCTGAAATGTAATGACTTGAATATTACGTCTTTTACTCCTTGTTTATTGAGTTGTTATCACGACTTTCAGTTAATTTTGACCTAAAGTAAGGTGGATCCTGTCGTCCTCACGACTTCATGCCACTCTCGCAATGAAAACAGCAATTGAATTCCCAGCATATAGCCAACCTCTGGCTGCTTTCGCGAGGGAAATCAGAGTGGCTTCCCATGTACTAAAACCACTTGCTACCACACTACCATCATCACATTTCCACCTGTTATCACAGCGGACGAAAGTTTACTACATGAGATCCGCGGCCGACATGCAACACGTCACAGGAGTTGCGAAACTAAATTTACACGGCAGATAACATGTTTTAACATCTAAAGGTACACAGTACAGGAGCCATTAATTGAGGCGGGCCGCACGTACTTGAGGGCCAGCATGGAGCAGTCCTTAATGTCTACGCAGTGCGGATAACGTATCACAGTCATTTAAAGACTTTTTCTAAGATTCATTTGAAGCGAAAAATAGAGCTAAAGTTGTTGACGAGATTACAGCGAGATTCAGAACATGAGGGATAAGGCACGAACAGTAGCGTGCTCCTCGGTCCCTATACTTTCCCTTTTTTGTCAGAAAAACACTGAGTTGTACCCTCGGCCTTAAGTTTCCCGCAGCGCTTCCGGAGGTCAAGTTCAACAGTGTTAAATGGTACATTTCAATGGACTTTAGGAAACACATTCTCTGGTTCTTTTTGAATACAAGAGCGATGTTTTGCCACTTAACTGTAGAATACATTTGAAATCACGTCCTCCTGCTGACTTGCTTCGCGCCATTTCCTCCCCGGCCAATAGCTGAGCAGCTTGCCATTGTAAACAAACTTGTGAGGGAAAAACCGTGGGGTGATGAGTTTTCAAGTCCTTTTCTGCAAGGGCAACAGTCCGACAGCGAAATAAGCGAGTGCAGCAATCGCTCAAGTTGTCATCGGCGGAATGCTCATAGCGCGTTTGGGAACGGTACAAGAACCGAAGGGATCATAAATGGAAACCAAGGACCCCACCGTAATGATGAGAATTGGGAGTAGAAACTTTTTGTTTATTATTCTAGTGCGGTACATACTCAGTGCGCGTAGAAAGTTTCATCCCCGTCCCTTCTTCAACTCCTTTTATAAAATTTTGTGAGTGTAAGGAGAAATCAGTAGTGACTGCTTTGAGCACCGCCTGCACCACTCATTCATCCTGTGCACTGTGTGAGACAGTATCTCTCTCAGGGGTCGGGCAGTTGATAGGAATACCAGGTCGATTTCCCTCATTTCCGCAGTCCTCTCGTGTCATCGCCGTCATCGCGGCATGAAAAATTACTTCCGTCACAAATGACTGGACTTATGTTTACACATCTCTGATGATATCCCCTCATTAGGGGCGTCTTGGAAGTGTATGGCGACCACGACGCATCCGTTACCTTTTTATTTTGTAGCTCTACTTTCATTCATATTTTTGCGACATGAGCAGTTCATGTTCCTAACTCATACCGCAGTGACGTAGGTTCCGATAGTGTTGTCCGTTGTGCAGTGTACTTAGGAAGTTCTTTGCACGGTTGGGTTCTATTGCGGGGATGAATTTAGGATGCTGTGTTAAAGTCGACAGAATTCAGTCTAATCATGAATCATTTCCTTATCGACAACAACCATTGATTGAATCGGTGGAATTGAGATGAAACTGTTATCTGAGAGTTGATCTGTAGAGTTACCAGTCTTCGTACTAACATTACAGAAACAGACATGAACGTAAAATATTTTGTCCACAAATTCTATTCAGTTCGAAGCGAGGAAAATTAGTACAAATTAGTTTCCTTAGACTCACGGGAGGGAATTGGATGTGAAGGAGTCAAGCCGATAAACATTTGAGTGACCCCGCGAACATTTTTCGCATGCTCACAAGGATGTCACAACTATGAGTCATTTGCTGGAGCGTGGCGCAAACTAACATCACTTCGACACTTCATCCGCCGGATTTACCCGGTTTGTGCCGGCTGTTGCACCTGTTCGAGTGAGATATGGCATTACGACGATTCGTAATCCCACACATTTTACAAAGCGCGTCCCAGTTGCGGGCTTCCACTCTTTTCTCAGTTCCATATTATACGTCCCAGCTGTTACTTTCAGGAGCATGCGAGTCATTATTAAGTCACATTCTTCACAGAACAGTAACTTTACAGAGCTTTTTTTTAGCTCGGCCGTGGGAGAACTAACGGGGAAATCGGGAAAATTTCCAAGAAATTCAATCTCATAACTTGCAAAGTAGTTTCTCAGGTGTGCTGAGAGAGCGGAAGTACAAATGGGTAGACTTAAGAGCTCATGACAAAAGTTGATGCCAAATAAGGTGAGGTCTACCTATCTTTGATAGTGCAGCAATTTTTGTGCACAAGATGCATACTTTTTGTTGTAGTTGTGTCTTCCCCTGTGGTCTCTTCCACACGAGTAGCATTTGCCTAAGAATCAAGATATACTGTATTTACTTAAGTTCAGCCGGTTCTTTGTGCGCAACAACTTCGGGTGGAATCAGAGCTCATCATGACAGACAGCTAGGCTGGCTGGTGGATTGATGGATCGTTCACGTCGGTCAGTGTCCTGACCTGGGAATCACTTGCCACAACAAATGTGTATGGGTACAGAGCAAGTGGAAGATCCTGATAGGGTTCGACTATAAGTTGAAATGCAACTGCATGCCATTACTCCATACTGACTGTGCAAGTGACTCTGCAATCCCTAATGTTGCTCTCTGGGCCTTTGATTCCTGCACAAATGTAAAAGTGAACTCTGTGGATTTAATGATCTGCCGGCTAGTACTTGCGCATCCTGAGAGCGGCACTCTCAGGATGCTCGCAAATGATTGCCACCAGTACAATTATTACCAAGTTGTTCCATACAAATTAGAATATATTATGCATCATCTCACCGCTCTCTCGCTACTTATTTAGACAGTGGCAACAAGAGTTCTCATCCGTATGAGCCATCGTGTCTCGTTCCTACAGTGCATCATATAAGTTTAATGTCCTCCGCCGAGAGATTGGGGAAGCTGGTGAGTGGAAACATTATTATTGCTTCCTACTCCCCATCGCCTTACATTGTGATAATAGCAATCATCAAACCGGTGATGTGGAAGCGAGCAGCTTTTGTTTCATCTTATACCGTAGTGAGGACACATGATTGAGGGAATAGGTTCCGTATAGTTGAGCCAGGTCATGACTGGAGGAGATGTGACTGCATAATGACGGCCCATTCAAGGAAAAAGTGTTGCATCAACATTTGATGCATGTTTAGGTGGGGAAATAAAACACCGTCGGAGACCATTAGCATCACGTCTGGCAACTTTTCCGCCGCAGCTGAGAGGCGGGGTCATGATTGGAAGTATAAAAGTTGACGGTGGCCGATAGCACCACCGGGATATATATTCATGGCAGCTCCTCCGCGGCAACATGATCGCATGATGCATACACCTCCGCACGATCCGCGGCGGAAGATGAGGAGGACGAGCTTTCCTGAGGAAGCGATTAATATTACATATTTGTGCAAATTGCAGTGCCGAGTTACACCTCAACATATTTATTAGCACCATTGACGCAGTTGCTGGGTTTGGATATCTCAGGAGCCAGTACAAGTACATGGCAAGTGTCACTGACTGTGAGCGGGAAGCTTCGCAGATTTTTTTCCCTGCGTCCTGAACTTGAACTGGCTCTCGAGGGAGGACCTCTCCAGGTTTCAAATTCAGGCTAATTTGCGGCATTAACTACCGTATTTTTCATAGCAATAATTCAGATTGGAAAAAAGCTTCAGCGGAAATGGATGATTTCCGTCAGATGGACCAACAATTTTCAAACTGACCGTCCTTCCTGCACTCAACGCACGCTGTACAGGATTCTGTTTGTGTGTGTGTACCCATCAAGATACCTTCACTACTCATTTGCAACACAATTAGCACACTCTTGTGCTAACTGGAAGCCATAATGATACGTCAGAGTGGGCTTCAGCTCGAGTTTCTTCTGTTGCTATGGCACATGCTCAGGAGAGTGGAGAGACCAGGAGCTCGTATTTTTGTGGTTTGCAAAAACTCTCTGCACTTGACCTTCGTACTGTTCACAGGGAATTTCGATTAGGTTTTATAATTTACTATAAATAAGGACCCTTCTCCATTGTCTTTGCACGAGTTCCAATCGCATGTCACTTCCTATTTCGTTTCACACCTCATTACGTGTGGGAGACGAGGAGCAGCCAGAGAGCTACCCTGACTGACTGACTGCCGGTGGCCAGGGAGTACCTCATGTGGTTGGACTCATCCAGCGAGCTAATACTATATGGCTGGCTGCACCTGGTCAATATACCAAGATATGTATATATATATGAGCAAACTATTTACTTCATCCACTGCCCAAGGGATCGGTAGGGCCAAGACGTGATGAAGACTGTTAGTCATGCTGTAAATGTTATCCGTCACAAATTCCAGGATTCATGCTATAAAAAATTACATGTACTTATTGTGTAACCAGACGAGAATTGACTCTCATATTTTTTCCGCTAATACTCTCCCTGAACTTAAAAAGCAAACGAGGTAGAAGAGGCAGAGAATTGCCAAACCATGCAGAAGCCTTCCTTCATGGTGACAGTAATGGCTGGAAGCAGAATGCAAACACAAACACATACACACGCACACACAATGATTTCATTTCCTAGTTAGTGTCATGTCTCACAAGACTTAAGTCCAGCCTAGCCTGTTCCTTATCCAGCATACCATCACTAACAACATATATTTATTGTTTGTCCAATTTAAGTCATCGTCATGATGGCCAAGAAAATTGGCAACTAACCTTGGGCACAAAACTGCTAAGGTCGGACCAGTCTCGTAGTCTCGTTGTGTGTGGTAATAGGAATTATTACGGACAATTTTTTCACCCAAAGCAGTAGTGTGGTAGATTGTCATGTACGTTTTGTTGTGAGCTGTAACAATAGCTCATCCTGTCCGCACTGGATGTGCATAATAACACTCAAAGGATGGCTTTCAGTCAGTCTGGGAGATCGCACGAGCAGGCATCTGCAAAAAAAAATGTTTAGAGATATCTTCACTGTCGTTTCCCTTTCGTCAAAGTCAACTCATTACTTTATATAATGCTCACACAATACAATGGACATGGGCACATGTGCAATTAGCTACCTCAGAGTGATTACCGTGATGATGTAGTAGATTATGAGCCGTTAAGCTGGACAGTTTTACCCAGGAAATCCCATTGTGGCTTTGTCTCTGCTGGGATGATTCCATGTACTGCAAATTGGAAGGATGTGCTCATGGAGCTATCAAGTTTTGTGCGCCAAATAATCTTGGGCAAAATGGACTGTGCGTATGCATTAGCCTGGGCTGATGACGACGCTGGCGAAGAGCATATGACTCTCATACTCTCACGAATTTACCGTCCGTGCAAAGTCTCATTTGATCCTCTGAAGAAAATGGTTCCTCCTCCTACAAAATTTATAGCAATTATTCGTAATGTGCCCTTTGCTCAATTTAGTCAGAGTTTCTCAGTGGAGCACATACGGGATAATCTTTGAGTATTTTTCTCAAGTGCGGAGACGCCGTAACGAGCAGGGATAAAAGGTCAGATTGGATTGCTATTAGGGAAAGTTGGGAGTGTAAAGGTTTCCGGGAGTGATTTTCAACAGCATTCCCAAGTTAACTTGAAGAGGGATTTCGAAATCAGAGTTTGAGGAAATTTATTCACAGAATCACAGGATTCACGGTCATGGCTGCAGGTCAAGTTTCCGTGCATAATGCTCATTGTTCAGCATTTGTGGCGCACAATCATTGTTCCAAAAATCGTGGAATTTCTTCCCACCACAAGCCCTTTGAATACTCTAATTTTCCCGCTGACTGACTGAGAGCATCTCCATGAGGAGTCGTGATTGACGGAAGCAGTGCTCGTTAATGTGCATAGAGTGAGCAATGTTCCCACGTCATCGGCATAACTCAATGGCAATTGTGGAAATTCACTGATTATGCCCTGGGCCCGGGATTTTTTGATTCGATTTTGAAGAATAGAGGAGTTGGTGATTGTGGAAAAAGTGAGGATATTCCGAATGCAATTTGAATCGAATGCGTACATAATCCTGTAAATTGGCTTACGTGATTAACGTTATTATTATTAATTAAAAAAACACACCGCTATACTGCCAAAAAGAATAACAAGGGAGTGGTGTAATAAACTGTGCTTCAAGCTGGGACAGCAGAGTTCAGTGTTGAGCGAAAATCATCATCATCATCATTAATTAGTCATTCACAAGAATTGACGTGAATGGAGGGTGAATTAGTTCAATAAGATAGATTTGCTGCGCTCAATTAGTGAATCATAGGATGTTGTGCCCATTTGGGCATATACAAATTGAGCATGAATATTTATTTGAATGCCCTGCTGATTTGATGTATTCCATTCCATCTACATGTAAATTAATGGGAATTTTCAAGTTTAAGGTCACTACTGCTGTACGGGATAATGTTGTTGTGGTTTCTCGCACGTGGAAGTGGCTCCTGCAGATTTCCAATTCTGCAAAATTTGTGGCTTCGATGACCATCAGCAGTAATAAGAGCGGTTCTATCCATCAGTTTTATGTCATAGGAGCACGTACACTCTTACGAGGAGTTTCCCGTTTTACATTACCTTTAGCCCGTGTGGTGGCTACTAATTTGACGGCATTAGGCTCACCCAAAGGTGGCACATGATGATTGATCATGTTTTGCGTAGTGCACAGGCCGTCTTGTCAATGGAGTGATCAGTTCAGTGGATTTGTGTAAAGAGCCGAACTATAAGCGGTAGCGATGAGGGAGTGTCGGAGACCTTGGCACATTGGAATGGCACGGAGAGGAGTGTGGGCACTGGGCACTCAAGTGGAGAAGACGCGCAGCTGTGCGACGAATCTCATAAATATGAAATACAAATTTAACCTTGTTTGCATCGATAAAAAAACTGTGCAAACAGCCTTTAAGTGTCAATTTTCCCGAGTCCAGAACGAAATAATGGGGAGTAAGTTGTTGTCAAATACTAACTGAACCAGTAGAAACGTTGACTCAAGTAAATTGTTTACCATGCTTGAGTCCTGTCTTGCTTGAGAACAATTATTATTATTATTATTATTATTATTATTGTGTTTTTTCACGTCCCAACTTTTAATTGGATCAGCTACTAAGTGCTACCTTGCAAATTCCAATTGATTTGAGTCAAGTTCAGGGTAATTTTCCGTCAATTATACATGTGCCCTCACACTGTGTGATGGAATAGTTCGCAATGATAGATGCCGGCCATGTCCTGCTGTATAGAAATAGAAATCACTCTCCAAGTCCTTTGGGAGGAGTACCGTGTGAGCGGAGGTGACCGCGTTGAACAGGACCGTGAAGCCATTGTCTAGCAGGGCTGAAGGAATCCATGTGAAATTGGGCGCTTAAATGAGAAACCTAGTGGCAGTGGCATTAGAACTCCCTCCAGGACAAGCAAATTGTCTTCACAGGGAGCAACTTGGTTCCATCGATTGTCTTTTAAGACCGGAAGGATTTTGTTCCTTTGTGTGTCCATGTTGACAGCTCCTATTCTTGTGTGTCCCAGTAACTCCGAGCGCACGGGGAAGTGTTGAAAGGCGAGCGTGAGAGTCCAACTGGGACACACTGTGCTGTCAGTATTTCCTCGTGCTGCCATTAATATGAACCGAGGCTGCAACGATTAGCGCTCCATAACGAGTACCTCTAGCGCGTATAATGTCGGGGATCCCATTAATTTCCCTGTACGATCCAGCTGTCCCCCGAACAAAGGTTATAATTGGACTGAAGGAAAATGTAATATAAGGCGCTAATAAGGATCAAAATAAAGTCAACTTTCAGTTTCACCTGAGCATAGTATAGTAGTAATAATAATAATCCTCATCATCATCATCATCACCAACATCGTAAAAAAGGACAGAGAGCACGAAAGTGTGAGTGAGATGATCGGGTTGATGGTGACGGTGGTGGTGGTAGCGTTGGTGCGCTGCTGTTTCTTCCCTCTCCAACGGTCCAATAAAATGTTAAGAAACTGACACCTTTGGCCACCAGTCCACGCACGCGGCCAGTGTCTATTGCGAGACTTGTGATACCATGTTCATTGCGTGCCCCATGCATCAAAATACACAGAGAGACGGCGAGAAATCTTAATAGGTCATAATATATCTTGTGTCGTCGCCGCCGTCGTCATCATCGTCATCATCGTCGTCGTCGTGGCTCCCATCATGCATGGCCCTGTAATCTTCTCAAGTAAAAAAAAACGTGCCAATGCTCCACAACGCATGCACCTCACACGTACACACAAAGACACACATTGTGTACAGACTCCTTTATGCAAGCAACATCACCCTATATAGGTGAGCAGGATTGGATGGGAAAAAATCCCCTCTATATAGTATTTACCTCATTAACGACTTTCGTTTTCACTTCCTTCCTCCATGCCACCACTTCCGAGTATTACTCATTCAAGCACACATAGTTACATACGACGAAATAGTACATCCCCATACGCCAACCATCCCACGGTATCCCCATAGCAACCCCTCTATATGCTCACCCTGACAGCAGGTGTCCCTCACATGCGCACGCACACGCGAGCACACATTCCACAAAATACAGGCCACAGCCGTAGTCAGGTTAGCGGGGCAAGTTGAGATGGTAAAAAATGGCGGCAGGACTCTCTACATAAATTATTTTCCACCATTGTTTTTTCCCAACTGCCCTTCCCTCAAACAGTAGTTAACTTGGGATAATGATAGTGTGGGCTTGTTGGAATCGAAATAATGTCAGAAATTAATGGCAGGCGTCACGGTAGCACGCCTGATTGCCTGTCTTAATTCTATAAAAGGAATTTTGAACGTGACTTCGGTCCGTAGGAAACTACGCGCGGCTCTATGGATACGTAAAGTTATCCCAAATTGTGGATGGATAGGTTGGACATGCTGGAGTATGTCACACCACAACATCAGTAGTAATGACAATAATATTAATACTAACAGCGGCAAGAACTCCCGGTAGGATTGCTTGAGGCACATCACAGTATAACTATTCCTTACAAACTACTATTTTTGCCGTGACGATCAAGTCAATTCTAATTCGCGGAAGCGACCAGTAGGAGAAATTCAGAAATTCACCTTGGATTATTTCTGAAAAACATTTGTAAAATCTACGGGTAGAGGTAATATTTTGTACAGTGAGTGACCA